>JAJOOR010000682.1:0-64203 GCA_036250505.1 Solanum acaule
ATCATTATAAGGAGAAATATAGAAACTCATTTTTTTCACACAAGACTCCAAAAACCATGCATCATGCTTCTACAATTCTATGACTCAAGCTTGATTAGGAATAGAAGAAAGAGACAAGAATATCCAAACTCACCTCAACTCATCATTAAACATACCATCCCCCACTTAGGAGAAACCCATCTAAACCAACACAAAAGGATTCCAACACAAAACTAGAAATTATGACTTACCGGCACCTTCATCCGGATTTGCTTCCTTGTTAGCTTGGAGAGCATAGAAACGATTCCTTGTTTGACCATGAACACTAGTCCCACTATAAGGAGCTTGCCTAGCATTCCTTCCTTTAGACACAATATTAGGACAATCTCTCACCTTGTGATCATTTTTCCCACAACCATAGCAACCACTAGTGCCAGATAGACACTTCCCAAAATGCTTCTTTCCACAAGTGGAACAAGTAGGCTTATCAATTTGAGAACCACCACCTCCTTCATGGTTAACCTTAGGAGCACTTGAGAAATCTTGATTTGGAGTCCTCTTCTTAAACCTAGGTTGTCCTTGATCCTCATACCTACCCCTTTTCAAATCATTCCTCACCCTAGTCATCTTGGACTCCTCAATAGATTGAGCATACACTACAAGCCTAGAGATATTCATGTCACCATGGAGCATTGCCGTACGACATTCTTCTTTCACCAAGTCGGATACACCGGTAACAAACCTACTCATCTCCTCTCTAGAGTTAGACACCAAAGATGGAGCATACCTAGACAACATAGAGAACTTCAAAGCATATTCCTCCACACTCATATTACCTTGCCTAAGATTAATGAACTCCTCAATTTTGCACTCCCTCTTCTCTAGGGGAAAGTACTTACCCAAGAATGCTTCCTTAAACTCCTTCCATTCTATAGGACCTGCTTCCTCCGGCCTATTTGCCTTCCATTGAGTGTACCAAATTTGGGCCACCTCCTTCAATTGGTATGAAGCCAATTCCTCTTTCTCTCTAGAAGATACTCCCATAACATCCACAATTTTGTAAATCTCATTCAAGAATCCTTGGGGATCTTCTCCAATTCTAGAGCCCAAAAAGATAGGCGGATTCATCCTCACGAAGTCTCTTAACCTTGAGGCCGCCGTACTCTCATTAGCATTCACCCTAGGCCCCACATCTCGGTTAGCTTGAGCCGTCATGGCTCGGGCTAGAGTTAGAAAAGCCGCCCTAATCTCTTCATTTGTCATGGCCGGGGGAACCACCAGAACCTCATTCTCTTGATTGCCTATGGGGACTTGGTCACCTTGAAGACCTTGGGGAGGAACTCCCCCATCTACATTCTCCTCTTCCGCTCTCGTAGGATTAGCCCTCGTATTCATTTCCTCTAAACACAAGAGACGGATTAGGAAAAGGACACTTATACACCAAACTCTAAGGCACGGCGTATGAAAGAAGTGAAACTTTTACCATCCTATAGCCTCTTGCTCATAGATGTGTCGCGACTCACACCGATGAACAAGACTCTAATAGAAGTGGCTTATGAGACTTTGAATCCTAAGGGACAATTACCAAAACCTTAGGCTTTGATACCAAGTTTGTAACGACCCGAGAGCACCCCCTAGCTGTTACATGCGTATACAACCTATCGAAGGTCTTATACAAGCCTTATCATTCATTCATCGCATTTGGTAATAAAAACCGTAAGGAATAAAAACACATTTTAAAACAAATCCATAATACTCATAAAATCTTTCAAATATAAAGAAGTAGAATTTCTAAATCTCATGTACCATCTTAGACACGAATAGAAAATCTTACGGATACGACCCCTTTACAACAAAAATATAAGTCTTATACAATGTCTAAGTGGAAATTCTAGAAAGGTAACAACTATGTCCTCGAATATATTAGGACATACCAAGCTTCTTAAGAAGAGTCAATATCCCAAGCTTCCTCAAAAGATCTCCTCACTTTCCACCACCTACACTTGTAAAAATAGAGAAATATGTAATTAGTATAATAAGTACTAAGTATAATGACCATGTAAGAAAACATGCATAACGGACATTTACAAGGAATATATGCTTTTAAGACCTTGTTTAATTAACCTTTACAACCACAAACATAAACCCACATTTCAAGTCACCATTCACAAATAAGACCATATTCACATCATTTACAACTCAATTAACACAAGTGTACCATACTTAAACAAGATAGCAAAGTAAGTCCTTCATTACCATTTAAGCCTCTATCTCAAGTCACCCTAAGCCACACTTAAGTGAACAATGAAGTGACCGCCCATACAACCTCTTCATATACACCTAAGTGTTCCTAAATTTACCAACACGGGTAAATGGGCATACTTTTTAGATGATTCCTTATTGCTTTTTAAGCATAGCTTAGTGGATCCACTTAGTTGAGGATGTCCTCTACTCTGACAAGGTATAGGACAGTTCTAGTAGTGTGGGCAAGACGTTGTATCATCATGTAGCTCATAGTGATGGTTTTTGGTTAGAGAATCTCCCAATAAGAGTTATTATTGTATTCTTACATACAATTTAGTTATTATTGTATTAATACATACAATTGAGTTATTATTATATTTTTACATACAATTGAGTTATTATCTACTGTCTTAAAAGTTTTTCATATATTGCATCTTTTATTGTTGCTTTATCCATGAGTTGAGTTTAGTATCTTCGAGATGGGTATCTTTAAGTTGAGTATCTTTGAGTTGTGTATTCTTGAGTTGAGTGAAATGAGATGAGGTAAGTATGTTCCCTTTTTATTATTTAAGCTTATATTTATGCTTTATAGTTTCCCTTGCATGCTCGTACATTCAATGTAATGATGTCATTTGGCTTGCATCTTTCATGATGCAGATATAGGTACTTAGGGTCATCAACAGACGCTTTGTTGATACCACATGCAGTTCCAGTTAGATTTGGTGAGCTTCCTTGCTTCCGGAGGGTTCCACTTTTACTTTTCAGTTTGTTAGAATGGCGTGGATCTTGTCCCGATAATAGTTCTGTAATAGTAGAGACTTCATAGATAGTTTAAAGGTCGAGAAGTCTATCATTATTTACTTTGTTGTTGTAATGTTTTGAGGTCATCAGACATGTAACTAATCCTTGTTAAATTATTTTCAAACATTTATTTGAGTTGACTTGAAATGGAATTTTTAAAGTTTATTTATGCATCTCGAGTTCCCATTTTGCTTGAGTAAGTCTTCTACTGAGTAATGAGCTAGGCCAATGGTTCGCTTGGGAACCAACAATGGTTGTCGAGTGTCAGTCACATCCAGGGTGTAGGCTCGGGGAGTGACACCGTGATTTATCTTGCTTCTGTTACATTATTATGTTTAAGGACTGTTTATGTGTATTATGATAAGGGATGTGACTGGATGTGTGAAGGAGTTATGGAGCCGTTAAAAGACATAAATATTGTAGGGAGGACCTGATACGAAGGTTTTATAGTATATAGACTCGATTAAAGGGAAAGGGAAGGAAATACAACATTGACTAGATAAATTGCATGCTTATTGCTTGGTTACTATTTTGGTGAGATCAAGTATCTCAAGTTCGCTGATTAGCTACTAATACTATTCTTACAAATTATTTTATTGTAGATTAATAATCTGAAGAGAAGGAGGTTAAGTCATACTTGATCCATATTACTTGGCATGAAATTGTATATCAAGGTATGTTAGACTATTTGATTCCATATTCCTTGGCATGAAATATGATATTTGTGATAAATAACAATGAAGTGAATTTCCTAAGTTCTATTCCTAATAAAGGAAACATAGTGGCAGCATGTGATCTCCAAATAGCTAACAATATTTTTCTTCTCTTCCTAGTGTGTCGAATAACTTCATTATATGTTCATTACTCTACATTTATATAGCTATCCTCCTATGTGATAGTACAGAAATAGTATTCGCAACAACACGCTTGGTGAATTCTACTCTTAGTCAATTATAGTAAATTGTGCCATTTAAACTCATAAGTAATCACTTGATGTTACATAACTCCTTATGTCATTGTCACTTCCTTAAAGTTATGATTCTCATGTCTTGTACTACTAGTCAGTGGTTCCAAAGCTTAATACTGATTATGATCACCAAAACAACAATCTTAAAGATTAAAGAAACTAAGTGAAGCAATCTGTATATTTATGAGTGGCCGCCCAGATGCAAATGCCTATCATGAGTCGATCCAAATTGGTATAGGAGGGTGGCAGCTCAGGGGTGAAAGCCTCGTGATTAAATAACGTTATCAAAGACACTTCATCCAATACTAAGAGTCAACGATCATTATTTAGTAATGTAACCCAACTAAATGAGTTGGGGTCGAATCCCACAGGGAGTGGTACATGTTTGAGAATCAAGAGCAAAGTATGAATATGTTCAAGTCAATCATAGGTAAAGACATTTACGAAGAAACACATAATTCAAGTTAAGGGGTGACACAAGTGTCAAATAATAGGGATGTTTTGATTGTAATTATCAATTACAATAGCATCATATAACACGAATTAAAAGTAATGAGATGGGTTCTTGGGATGTGATTGGATTATAGGCTAAGGTAGACAAATGGGTAATTGCAACTGATAGTAAATAGTTGTACATCAGTGACTAAGCTAGACTTTAGTAGGGATAAATTTTCTCTCGAACAATTTACCTTGAATCAAATTGATTTCTCTCGAACACTAACAAGCAGCAATTAAGAACAACCTACACTTTAGTCCATTCACTCTCTCGAGCTGAATGTGTGGAAAAGGGTTTAGGATTCACACTCTCGAGCTAAATGTGTGGAAAAGGGTTTAGGATTCACACTCTCGAGCTCAATGGTAACGACCCTAAAATGAATAAGTGAAACTAGAGCCTAAAGTGTGTGTGTTTGAGTTTGATGTGAGGTTTGAATGAGGTTTCATGTTGTCCTGTGTTGTCCCGAACTAATGTTGAGCGTTATAGGAGTTAAATGTCAAGGTATGACCCCCCAAGGACCAACGAAGGGTCCTTGAGGGGGACCCTAAAGCCTAATCCCAAGGCTGCCCCTTAAAGCAAAAAGCTGGCAAAATCTTGTGAACCATGGATGCAATCAACGGCTCATGGTCTTGCTCCGTAAGTCAAGCCCCCTTTTTTCCAAGCCCCAGCCCCATACCATGGACCAGCAGTAGAGTCTGTGAATGGACTCACGATCTGTGAGTCTGGGGCGTCGTTTGCACCTGTGTGTGCTATTAAGACACGGCCAAGCCAAGGGTGGTTTAGTAAATTCCTCCCTTGGCTAGTTAAGTGTTTGGACTGTTATTTTGGGTTTATTAACATATTTTAAGAGTATTAAAACATTTAAATCCTATTTTAGAATTCATTATTCAAATACCCCAAATCAAAACGTTCCCTCGCCTCCAAAAGTGTCTCTCTAGAAACTTCCATGGGAGGTGAAGACTTCAAGCTGCCAAGGTCAAATTCTTCAAGTTTTCAAGGAAGTTTCGTGGGATTCTTCAAGTAAAATGAATGGTGCTCTTGATCCTTGTCTAATTTTCCATTCAAGGAGCCAATTCAAAGAATATTTCAAATCATGAAAATCTAGGTTTTCACTCAATCTCATGGGTTCTTTCATCAAACATTTTCAAATGGTTTCTAATAACAAATTATGATTGTGTTGATGTTTAATTGATGATTTATGATGAAAATACTCTATGAACCCATGAATTCTCTCAATTCCTAAATTGTACCTTTTGAAGTAGGTTTGATGATCATGAATGAATGTTGATGGATTATGCCTAAATTGATTTAGATTGTTGAATTGAATCAATATTCATGACTAATTATATAAGTGAAAGGTATGTTGGTGACATATGATCATGGCCTTGAAAGGGCAAGTGATGACCTAATTTCATGTTGAGTTAGAATTATGCTTGAGCTATTGATCCACTTGAAAGGTGGAGGTGTTTCCTTACTTTGTATATTGATCCACTTGAAAGGTGGAGGTGTTTAATTATTATGTACAATGTGATCATGGCCTTGAAGGCATAGTGTGAGTAATTGAAGTATTATCATGATGTTGTATATATGAATGTGATGTGAAGGATATGCATGGGATATGAATGATGGAATGATGATCTTGTCTAGAATGTAAATGTGTTATTATTGAAAGGCTATTTCTCAATTTGACACTCATGAATGAATGAATGGTTAATGTATGAATATGATGATAATTATATGTGTGTGATCCTTATGAATGAGTTATAATCATGTTTAGAAGGCAATGGTATGAATGATGAGGCTATATGTGAAAGGACTTTCTCACAATAAGGGGATTCTTATGTGAAAGTTTATTCTCATCTTTGAATATATGAGCTTTCCGATGAATGAATGTTGGGATGGGATAGATACTCATCCGAGAGTTGAGGCGGAGTATCTAGTCATAATCCCTATATCCCATTTTAGTGAATGTTGGGTTTGGGATGATGCTTATCCGGGATTTGAGGTGGGGTATATAGTAGCAATCCCTTATTGCATAATGAACTAATGCAATGAATGTAAAGTACTGTGTAGCGAATAATGCCGAGCACAGAGTGGATATGGATTGAGATGGGTGCTCATATGTGAGTTGAGGTAGGGTACCTAGTAGCAATCTCTTAGGATGGATGCTCATCTGTGAGTTAAGGCGGGGCATCTAGTAACAATTCCCCTATCCCTTAAACTATGTGCCCACATAGGTCTACTTAGTGGATCCACTTAAGCTATAAAAACGATGGTCCTACCTTAGGCAAGTATGTATCCCTTTACCCGGTGAGGGTGACACTGGGATTCCATGTCAAGCTCACATGGTCTATGTCGGTTAAGGCTTTCCCCCACAAAGAATGTTAATGAACTATGACTTCTTAAGAATGCACTACTTGGTGTGGGTGGTGGTATGGGACGCCATCTATGCATTGCATAAGTAGGCTTTGAGAGAGGTCATGCTCTTTTCCTTTATAATGTTAAATGAAATGAATGACCTCTTATGATAATGTTAATAAGAATATTGGCTTAATGTCTAATGAATGAAGGTGTTCTTAATGAAGCTAATGAAGAATGGGTGACTTAAATGCTTATATGTCTAATGTGAAGATGCATTCTATACTTGGATTATATTATGAGTTACTTCCTTGTTATGACTTGCTGAGTATGAATGTTCCTTGTCTATGGTGACTTCAAAGGAGTACTTACTGTGCATCGTAGTATGGGATGCTACTTGCACATTGCACAAGTATGACTTAGAGTTGTCCTAGATGTTGGTCTAAATGTGATGATGTGAATTATGTAATGTTTATGTCTCTTGTATGCTTTATTGTGTGAAGATGTAAAGGTTGAATGGTAAGTTCACTTTTGGTGACCTTTAGGTCGTACTTTGGTGTGGATGTTGGTATGGGGCTATCCATACATTGCACAAAGTATAGCTTGAGGGTTACTTGAAGTGAAGGCTTAAGGTGAAGGCAAAGGTTCATATGTGGATTGTGTTCTAATGTGAAAATGTGACTTGCATTTTGGTTGTGACTTTTATTATGCCTCTTTTATCAATGTTTATGAACTTTTACTAAAATGGCCTATATCATGACTTTCAAAAAAGGATGTCCATTTTAAGCATGTTTTTGTATGGCTTCCATACTTAGTACATCTAATGATCTAATCCATATTTCTTCTCCCTTTTTACCAAAGTGTAGGGTTTGGAGATATTGGTGTTCTATGCTTGAAGGATAGGTTTCTAAGGTGCTTGAAGATGAAGACTTGGTGAGTCCTCATAGTTTCGAGGACAATACCCACTTTGTTCCCTTATGTCTATTAGTTTATGTTAAAGCTTTTGTATAGGCTAAGTCCCATTGTTGTATTCAAAGTATTAGATGGTTTGAGACATAGTATATAAAGTCGAAAGTCTTCTGCTTGCTTTTAATGGAAATGTCTTCGATTGTAAAGAAAGTTTCAAATTCTTCTCTATGTTCCTATGTTATGATGTTCAAGAATACTATGAGTCTTGTATTAGACCCCTTCGGGGTCGAGTACGCCATGTTACGACTAGGGGGTGCTCTCTGCTTGTGACAAACATGCTATTAGAGCACAAGATTTTGGAATGGTCTTTGGATGTCTCAAACCACACCTAGTAGTGTCTTGTTCAAAATGTGAAGTGCGCCACATTATGAATATGAGGCTATTGCATGTTAAGAAAGTTTCACTTCTTGATTATTCAAGTTGTGCCATAGAGTTTAGCTCTCTAATGTCTCCCTCTTGTTCCTTATCCGATGGTCTTTAGTGTATGACCACTTGAAGGAGTATGTTAGAAGGTGTGAGGGAGGAAGGTTGGTTGTGATGCCAATTACGGCTATGTGACTTGATAGACTTTAGATGATAGATTGTAGTGTTGACTTTAGTATGAATCGGTTTCCTTATGGTTATGTGTGTTGTTGGTAGAACCCGGCTTAGTCATGATGAGTCTTGAGGTATGTTGAAGGAGTTGATGAAATGTGGTGTTTTAGAAATGCCTAGATGTGAAGTGATGAGTATGAAGGTTTAGAGATGTTTTGCTCCGACCTTAGAATGGAGAGAAGTAAAGTTTGAAAGAGCTAGTATATGTTTTCTCCCAAGTGGGAGAGAATGTGCCTTGATGGTAAGGTCTTTGAGTATCCTTGATGTTCATTAGTTAGGCTTGCTTGGTGTTCTCACCTTATGAGATGTAGTGAGTTTGAGGAGTTTAGACCCGGTGTGGTCGACCCATATGAGACCTTGAGTGGTGTTGGTAAGGTTGTTGTGAGCAAGAGATGCTTAATGAAGACCTTCCTAGTTTAAAAGAACTGGTTTGTTGATAGTTCCTTATGGTTGTGAATGTCTTGTTAAGGTTCCTTAGTTTGGTTTATTCCTAAGTTGGGGATAGTATGTTGAGTAGTAAGTTTGTTGAGAGTTCCGATATCCTTACCTCTTTCTTTATGTGCCTATTCAAGCCTAAGACAAAGAGTTCCTTCTTGACTTGTTTCATGTTTTTTGGAGTCATGTGTGATATTGTGTTTCGATGGTCTCCTTATGTTATGCATGTTCTTGATGAATTCTTGATTGAATGAGAAAATGAGTTTTCATGAATTATGTTCCTCATGTGAATGTGCATTTAGTATGAGGTACTTACATGCTTCATGAGGTTAAATGTTGAACATGCCTAAATGTGCTTTTATGAGAAAATTGCTTAAATGTGCTTAATGATGTTATGATTAGTATGATGTGATTTGGAGAAGGAAGTTCCTCCAATGAAATGAGAAATGTTGAAGTTTTGGTGCAAAATGAGTTTGTAGATGTAGTTCCTACCTTCTTGTTTGCTTTGAGCCATTTTTATATGGATTTGATGTTTCCTCCTATGGTTTATGCATTTATATTGATGTTGCATATACGATTGTGGGCTGCTAGTCTTGATTCGTTACCCCTTAATGTTTTTTAAGTGTCATTCGAGGACGAATGTTCCTAAGTGGGGGATAATGTAACGACCCTAAAAACGAATAAGTGAAACTAGAGCCTAACGTGTGTGTGTTTGAGTTTGATGTGAGGTTTGAATGAGGTTTCATGTTGTTCTATGTCATTCCGAGCTATGGTTGAGGATTATAGGGGTTAAACGTCAAGGTACGACCCCCCAAGGACCAACCAAGGGTCCTTGAGGGGGACCCTAAAGCCTAACCCCAAGGCTGCCCCTTAAAGCAAAAAGCTGCCAAAACCTTGTGAACCACGGATGAAATCCATGGCCAGTAGATTGATCTACGACTTGTGGTCTTGCTCCATAGGTCAAGCCCCCTTTCTGCCAAGCCCCAGACCCAGACCACGGACCAGCAGTACGGTCCATGAATGGACTCACGGTCTGTGAGTCTAGGGCGTCGTTTGCACCTGTGTGTGCTGTCAAGACATGGCTAAGCCAAGGGTGGTTCGGTAAATTCCTCCCTTGGCTAGTTAAATGTTTGGACGGTTATTTTGGGTTTATTAACATATTTTAAGAGTATTAAAACATTTAAACCCTATTTTAGATTTCATTATTCAAAAACCCCAAATCAAAACCTTCCCTCCCCTCTAAAAGTCTCTCTCTAGAAACCTCCATGGGATGTGAAGACTTCAAGCTCTCAAGGTCAAATTCTTAAAGTTTTCAAGGAAGTTTTGTGGGATTCTTCAAGTAAAAGGTATGGTGGTCTTGATCCTTGTCTAATTTTCCATTCAAGGAGCCAATTCAAAGAATATTTTAAATCATGAAAATCTAGATTTTCAATCAATCTCATGGGTTCTTTCATCAAACGTTTTCAAATGGTTTCTAATGACAAATCATGATTGTGTTGATGTTTAATTGATGATTTATGATGAAAATACTCTATGAATCCATGAATTCTCTCAATTCCTAAATTGTACCTTTTGAAGTGAGTTTGATGATCATGAATGTATGTTGATGGATTATGCCTAAATTGATTTAGATTGTTGAATTGAATCAATATTCATGCCTAATTATATTAGTTATAGGTTTGTTGGTGACTTATGATCATGGCCTTGAAAGGGCAAGTGATAACCTAATTTCATGTTGAGTTAGAATTATGCTCGAGCTATTGATCCACTTGAAAGGTGGAGGTGTTTACTTACTTTGTATATTGATCCACTTGAAAGGTGGACGTGTTTACTTATTATGTACAATGTGATCATGTCCTTGAAGGCATAGTGTGAGTAATTGAAGTATTATCATGATGTTGTATATATGAATGTGATGTGAAGGATATGCATGGGATTTCAATGATAGAATGATGATGTTGTCTAGAATGTAAATGTGTTGTTATTGAAAGGCTATTTCTCAATTTGACACTCATGAATGAATGAATGGTTAATGTATGAATATGATGAGAATTATATGTGTGTGAACCTTATGAATAAGTTATAATTATGATTAGAAGGCAATGGTATGAATGATGAGGCTATATGTGAAAGGCTATTCTCATATACTCACACACACTCATGAATGAAATTCTACGATAATGTTAATGAATGTTGGGTTAATTGAAAGGCTATTCTCAATTGTATTCTAATGAATGATAATGAGTTGTGAAAGGACTTTCTCACAATAAGGGGATTCTTAGGTGAAAGGCTATTATCATCTTTGAATTTATGAGCTTTCCAATGAATGAATGTTGGGATGGGATGGATACTCATCCGGGAGTTGAGGCAGAGTATCTAGTAACAATCCCCATATCCCATTTTAGTGAATGTTGGGTTTGGGATGGATGCTTATCCGGGAGTTGAGGCGGGGTATCTAGTAGCAATCCCTTATCTCATAATGAACTAATGTAAAGAATGTAAAGTACTCTTTGGGGAATAATTCTAGGCACCGAGTAGATATGGATTGAGATGGGTGCTCATCTATGAGTTGAGGCGGGGTACTTAGTAGCAATCTCTTGGGATGGATGCTCATCTGTGAGTTGAGGCGGGGAATCTAGTAGTAATCCCCCTATCCCTTAAACTATGTGCCCATATAGGTATACCTAGTAGATCTACTTAAGCTATAAAATGATAGCCCTACGTTAAACAAGTAGGAATCCCTTTATCCGGTGAGGTGACACCGGGATTCCATGTCAAGCTCACATGGTCTATGTTGGTTTAAGGCTTACCCCCATAAAGAATGTTAATGAACTATGGCTTCTTAAGAATGCACTACTTAGTGTGGGTGGTGGTGTGGGACTCCATCTATGCATTGCACAAGTAGGCTTTGAGAGAGGTCATGGTGTGGTCCTTTATAATATTAAATGAAATGAATTAGCTCTTATGATAATGTTAAGAAGAATGTTGGTTTAATGTCTAATGAATGAAGGTGTTCTTAATGAAGCTAATGAAGAATGGTTGACTTAAATGCTTATATATCTAATATGGAGATGCATGATATACTTGGATTGTATTATGAGTTACTTCCTTGTTATGACTTGTTGAGTATGAATGTGCCTTGTCTATGGTGACTTCAAAGTAGTACTTAGTGTGAGTAGTAGTATGGGATACTACTTGCACATTGCATAAGTGTGACCTAGAGTTGTCCTAGATGTTGGTCTTGATGTGATGATATGACTTATGTAATGTTTATGTCTCTTGTATGCTTTATTGTGTGAAGAAGGAAAGGTTGAATGGCAAGTTCACTTTTGGTGACCTTAAGGTGGTACTTTGGTGTGGATGGTGGTATGAGACGCTATCCATACATTGCACAAAGTATAGCTTGAGGGTTACTTGAGGTGAAGGTTTAAGGTTAAGGTAAAGGTTCATATGTGGATTGTGTTCTAATATGAAAATGTGACTTGCATGTTGGTTGTGACTTATACTATGCCTCTTTTATCGATGCTCATGAACTTTTGCAAAAATGGCATAAATCATGACTTTCAAACAAAGATGTTTGCTTTAAGCATGTTTTTGCATGGCTTCCATACTTAGTACATCTAATGTGCTAACCCATATTTCTTCTCCCTTTTTACAAAAGTGTAGGGTTTGGAGATATTGGTGTTCTATGCTTGAAGGATAGGTTTCTAAGCTTGAAGATGAAGACTTGGTGAGTCCTCAGAGTTTCGAGGACAATACCCACTTTGTTACTTTATGTTTTTTAGTTTATGTTAAAACTTTTGTATGGGCTAAGTCCCAATGTTGTATTCAAAGTATTAGATGGTTTGAGACATAGTATATAAAGTCTAGAAAGTCTTCCGCTTGCTTTTAATGGAAATGTCTTCGATTGTAAAGAAAGTTTTAAATTCTTCTCTATTTTCCTATGTTCTTATGTTCAAGAATGCTATGAGGCTTGTATTAGACCCCTTCGGGGTCGAGTACACCGTGTTTCTAATAGGAGTGCTCTCGGGTCTTGACATGAACCCATGAAAACCCAATACCCACAGACCATTAACTCAGTAATCTTGGTTTTATAACCTCTCTTTCGAGCAAGCCAAAAACACTAAGGTAGAATTGCATTCTCAACTACAACCCTTTAAATTAAACCACAATTACTGATTGAAATCACTTTTAAACAACATTTAAACTATCAAATAGCAATACCCATAACCTAGATCAACCTATAATCACATAATCACACCCCAAGAGTTGGGGTTTTAGATAGACAACATAAAAAGATAGAAATCGTTACCAAATTGTGTTTCCATAAACTGGGTAAGATTAATTTTTCCTTTACAAAGGTCCAAATTGAAGAATTTCAAAGACCCACTTCTAATTTCTCAGAAATGGAAAACTTCAATTCTTCAAAGCTAAGGAAAATTTTTGCCTCCAAACTCAGAGTTCTAACTCAAAAATTATATATTATGAAAACTCCTTTTCAAACTAGGAATTTAAACATGTACTTATAGTCGCAAAAAAAATGTTGCGAAGGACCATTCGGTGCAGTAAGTCGGGATCGCAGATCAACTCGGCGATTCGCCCTTTGGTCAAATCCATTGCCTTTTTGCTTTGGCCTTCAGCATCCTCAAGTTCTCTAACTTTGGGCGATCCAACACTGCATCCGCCCATTCAGCGACTTGCAGACTGCTCTTTTCTCTCACTGCCTTGATTTTCTCCTTCGGGGCTTGGCACACTGGAACTTTAGGTGAGGTATTGTCCACTCGGCGACTTGCCCAATGGATTAGGCGATCAAAATGCCTTCTTTTCATCGTTCTTTTAGCTGCCTTGTTCCTTTTTTGACCATTAGTGTCGATGCTTTGTTCATCAATCCAAATACTTGGAACACAAGGATTTTACATCAGTTATTGGCACAAAATAAGCATTTAAGGACACAAAATCTATCCAAACAAATCCCTTAATGAGTCCAAATTGTGGACTCATCAACATCCCCAACTTAAACTTTTGCTTGTTCTCAAGTAAAACTCAATTTCAACAATTTAAAAAGGATGTCTCAAATGGTGCTACACAAGACTCAATCATGAATACACACAAAAGGACTCAACCTACTCATGCAAGGACCAATTGTGCACTCAAAGATTCAAGTTGTGACTCACCATTAACAACGATTCTGAAGTTCACAATAATTGCTTCAAATGCAAGTTCACAATAATTGCTTCAAATGCAAGTTCAAGATCAACAAAGGTACTCAAATTTCCTTGCACAAAGAATGATTCCATATTCACACACAATGGTTCAACAATTTAAAGCTCCAGAATAAAATGCAACACCCACACTCACAAAGATGAATACAATGCATGATTTCACTCATAGGTTTGCCCTTATTTTCTAACCAACAATTGTTTCAGCTCACTCAAGATCAAAAAGATTGTTTCAAGGCTTGAAACGGGGTTGAGTGCAATGGTATGGTCATTTAGGCTCAATGGATGTAATCCTCATGAAATGTGGTATGAAGAATTATTTCTTTCCTTTTCTTCATCATTCTCATTCATGCTCAAAAGTCACCCCATTATTCATCTTCCATGGACTGTTCGACACCCCATTTTCTTTGCATTTTCACAACTTTATTCCACATCTTTTTCTCTCTTTTTTTTGTATGGAGAGGTTCCATTTTTCTCAAAATCATGGGTCAAGGGGACTTCTTTGCATTTATTGATTTACCTTCTCTTTTTACCACACCCCTAACTTAGGCTTTTGGCCTAAGTTGACTATTCAAACAAACCACAAATCATGAGGATTATGGGGATAAAGAAAGGTCACAATTTCATCAAGGTTCTTCCAAGAAAAGGTCAAGGCTCAAAAGAGGTTCAAGCAAAGTTCACACACTCACAAGGTAGGCCACAAAAAGATGTATAATGTCAAACTGTTTCACACTCATCAAAGTTGCCTAAGTTCATCTCAAGATATTGCATCACTTAGTCAACCGGACCAACGGGGCAAATTCTAGGTTTCATCACACAAGGCATTGACACCAATGTCAAACAAGACTCCACACTTTCGCTAGTGTGCAATGTTCATCACGAGAGACTCAATTTGATAATTGGCTAGTCACAACGAGATGCAAAAAGTTCACATATTGCCTATGCAACTTCATTTGGCCTCATTGTAGCCGCACATTCATTTTTGTTCGATTGTGAGCACTCTTCAAGTCATCGGTATTGATCAAGAACGATACTCAAATTTACAAGAGAACAACCACATTCAAACACAAACAAGAGGTGGTACAAAATTTTTGAAAGGATCCAAAAATCATTTACAATTAAAACAAGGAGCCACAAGCTCAATCACCCACAAAATACAGTATCAACACAATTTATAGCTCAAAAACCCAAATATATAGATAGAACAATAGTCACAAAAGGTGGGCCTCAACCCACCACAAACAAAAGCTATTTGTCCTCAAATGCAAGCAATAAAGTATCCAAAAGGCAAATAAAAATAAGATAGAGAGGGAGGTAAAAAAGGATCCTGTCTAAACAGTCGCTCTGTCTATCGGGGCATCAGTGCTTGGTGTAGTGCTCGAAACCTAGGTATCAGTACTCGGAGTCATATCCATAGTATCATCAGCTCCACTAGGGTTAGCCAAAGGCGTATCTGCCAAAGAGGTTTGCACCGCTGCATCGATCATGGCTTCCTTAGTCTCTGTAAGGCCCTCATAAAAAACCTTCTCAGCAACCCCAAGCATCTCCTCATCTGTCTTTGCCTCAGACTCAGGATCAGCTGCCTCCTCAACTCTAACACCATCTCCGGTGGTAGCCGAAGACATATCTGGCGCATCTGGACTCTCCACCGTTCTAAAAATCATGGACATGTTGGTGGACTTTAGCTGGTCCACATCTCTCCTTAGTGTAGCAATAGCGGCCTTCAGAGCAGTCACCTCCTCGGTGGCCCCTTAGCTGCACTCACACATATCTATCCTAGTCTAAAAGGCATCAATGGTAGCACTCAATGGTGTCACAACATCAGCAAGGGATGTCTGAATCATGCCCGAAATGGAGGCCTCATGTCTGGCAGCACGACGATTGGTAGAATGGGTTAGCTGACCCATTCGGAGTAATGCAGCCTGAGTGAGTAGGGGCCGGGAAATAGCAAGAACATCAGATCTGGGAGGCAATGTAGCAGCAGAGCGGTTTGGAGTATCAGAAGGAGCAGCACTAGAAGTACCTGAAGGCCTAGGGGCCAGAGTAGGCAAAGGTACCTCTGTAGGTAATGTGTCTGTGTCCACTACCGAGGAAGAGTCCACTGGGACTGCCTTTTTCTTCTCCGCCTCATCTTTTAAATACTCCGCCTCATTTCCACATCTCTTTGGCCTACTTTCTCACTCATTTTGGGCCATAATTTATCAAGTATGTGATCCACCTACTTGGACTTTTCACTTGGGCCTTGGCTATCCATTTTCCATTTATTCTTCCACCTAACTTGGGAAAGATTAATGCAAGTAGGTGGTACTGTACTTGGCCCAATTACATGGTCAAAAGAGTCTAAGTAGGTGATGCACCTACTTAGTCCTTTGCGATGGTCAATAAGTCAAAGTAGGTGATGCACCTACTTGTCACCCACTAGCTTAGTTAAGTCAATCAAGCAACTCACTTATTTTATTTCATTTTCTAAATCTTACTTCCTTTTGCTTTAACTTAACACGTCACCTTAAACATTAAGTTCAAATACGACCTTACTATCTCGAGTTTAAATGCTTTCATCGGAGTTGACTTGGTGTATACATGCTTAAACGTGCAAGGAAAATAAGACCTTCTGATCTATTTTAAACCAACACTACTCATCTAAGAAATATGGTCCCTCATATATACCATAAGTCTATGTCAAGTGTCACATGAATAAAAGTAGCAAATGGAGAATACAGGGGGTTACATAGGCCCTGAATTTCTCAAAGGCACACACTACAACAAAAAATTCCTCCTCAGTGACAGTGTAGTTTCTTTGTGCTCCATTCAGCAACTTACTAGCATAGTAGATCAAATAGAAGATCTTATTTAGCCTTTTCCCTAGCACAACTCCTAAGGTAGTACCACTTCCATCACACATTACCTCAAATGGCTCCGACCAATCTAAACCAATGATCACTGGGGCTGAGACCAGCTTGGCTTTCTGACACTAAAACGTTGTGGTGTATGCATCATCAAAATTGAACTTTACCTCCTTTACTAGCAACTTACACAAAGGATGTGCAGTTTTCCAAAAGTCTTTGATGAAGCACTGGTAGAAACATGCATGACCTAAGAAACTCTGAATCGCTTTTATATTGATAGGTGGGGGCATCCGTTCAATTACTTCAACTTTTGCTCTATCCACCTCCAAACCTCTCTCGGACACCTTGTGACCTAGGACTATCCCCTCCTTGACCATGAAGTGGGATTTTTCCTATTTAGCACCAGGTTTGCTTCTTCACACCTCTATAATGCCCTGCTAAGATTGAACAAATAGTCATCAAAAGTGTCACCTACCATAGAGAAGTCATCCATGAACACTTTCAAAGTGTCCTCAACCATGTCCAAAAAGATAGACATCATACACCTCTGAAATGTTGGTGGTGCATTACATAATCCAAATGGCATGCTTGAACGCCAAACGTACAATAAAGACATGTGAAGGTTGTTTTCTCCTGGTCTTCTAGTGCAATTGATATCTCATTATAACTAGAGTATCCATCCAAGAAACAACACCAACCTTTACCTTCCAACCTATTAAACATCTAGTCCATGAAGGGCATTGGGAAGGGGCCTTTCAAAGTCCACTTGTTCAACTTCCTATAGTCTATGCACACCCTCCAACCTGTAAATAGCCTCTATAGAATTAGCTCATTCCTTTTCATTTGCTACAGCAGTCATACCATCCTTCTTGGGCACACACTGCACTAGGCTAACCCAATGACTATCAGAAATGGGGTACACAACCCCTGAATCCAAGAACTCGATGTTCTCTTTCTTTACCACCTCTTGCATCGAAGGGTTCAGCTTTCGCTCATGCTCTATACATGGGCTGCAATCTTTCTCAAGCTGAACTTTATGAGTGCAGATACCTGGAGGTATCACAATGATATCAGCAATGCTCCAGTGTTACGACCCAGGGGTACCCCCTAGATATAACAAGGCACATAGAACCCCTAAAGGCACCATGTAAGCCACCTAGCATATCATAACATAAGCATAGACCAATAAAGAGTAAAAACACATATCAAGTCCCAAAATTTCATAAAGGAAAGCGGAAGTCTGAACTTGTCTCAATTAGCCATCTATTACAATACTTGAATAAAATAGGGTCACAGCCCATACAACATAATCCGAAAAAGAAATACAATAATGAAACTACTAAGTGAAAATATACGTCCTCGAATCATGAGTACTCATTAACAAGCTAGGAGAAATGAGCAATTCCAAGCTTTAGCCACAATGAGGACAACCTTGAAAACCGGACCCTACACTTGAGGAAATGTAGGAAAATCTGGGTTAGTACAAAAATGCACTAAGTATGATAGTCATGCATAAAAATCATGAAAATATGCTAAAAGGGACATTTTAGTTGAATGCATGCAATTTACTAAGTTAATGCATCATTTTGACGATAGTGAAAAAGCACAAGTCATAAGCATCTTCACTACATAGATCATCATATCATAAGAAGAAAATATCATAAACACCCTCAAAGCATACTTGTGCAATGCATGAATAAGATCTCATAATCTCACCCATACTAAGTAAAGCTTCTTGAGTAACCATAGTTCATAACTCGTACTCTTAAGCCTTAACCGACATAGACCATGTGAGCTTACCATGCAATCTGGTATCTACCCTACACCAAAAAGGGGTTGTCCTACTTTCCTAAGGTAGAACCATACTCTTAGCTTAGGTGGATCCACTAGTGAAACACCTATGAGGGCACATAGTTTATGGGATAAAGAGATTGCTACTAGAAACCCGGACTCAACTAAGGTAGAAGGTTTCCATCTCATAAGATACATACTGTGGGAACCCGGACTCAACAAAGGTAGAAGGAACCCATTTGGAAAGCCAGCCTCACATACTGTAAAAGCTTTCATTGGGAAGCCGAAACTCACCTATCGTACAAGCTTCCATCTCATATTCATATCCACTCGGTGCTAAGCATTAATTCCCATGGATTACCTATTAAGTCTTGACTTAAGTTCATATTCATGGAAGAATGTCTTGACACTCAATCCAACATAATTCATACTATAGCTCATAGATTCAATAGGTGAAAATAGCCTTTCAACCTTAACCTTAGAATCATCATATTGTGAGAAAACCTTTCACATCATATCATATACATACATAGTGTGTATATGAGGATATCCTTCCAACAACACAACAAATAGATCATAATCATAATCACTTTACTCTCAAAGTATTCTTAAAGAATATACATAAATCTGATAATCATGCATAATTCTCATACTTTGCCCTTCAAGGATCAAGAATCATATTCCATCAACACGTCTATAATTACTACATTAGACATGGATAATAACATGATTCATATAACTCAACAACTACAATCATAATCTCATAATATCCTTCTTTCATCAATTCACCCACATCACAAGGTCATAAATTTGGGAATATGGGGATTTCCTGGATTCTTGGGGAATGTCATCATAAAACCATAACAAATCATCAATTCAATCATAATAGAACGTAATTAAATCATTAGAATCGTTTTTGAAAGGAATCCATGACTTTGAGTCAAACCCTAGCTTTTGGGGAATTTCTCTCTTTGAAATTGAGTTATGAAGGGACTCCATGGATGAATTCTATCCATAGATTAAGAGCTACCATACCTTAGCTATGAATCTCCAAAGAATTAAGTTGAAACCTTGCTCCTTCAATTCCTAGCTCCAACTTCCTTCTTCTTCTTCCTTGAAGTTTTAGAGAGAGAATTTTTGGAGAGATTGAGTTCTTTTGGGATTTTAGAATAATGGCATGGATGACTTTATTTTTTGACTTAAAAACCCTATATAGTTAGTCTAATTTAGTGTAAAATGATGTCACTTAATAATAATTAAAACCGGGAATCCCCAAAATGCCCCTAAGTGTAACTGCCAAAAAATAGTTTCAGGCCTCACCCACGACCCTCACTGACTGACCGTGGGTGGACCCATGGCCTGTGCTGGTGAAGCGTGGGTCGAGGTTCTAAGGCTTGTTCTACAGGCTGGACCTACGGCCCCCTCACCCACGAGGCATGGGTCCCCTCCATGGGTTCTGCCCAGGCAACTTCTAAGGGTTCTTGGGGGTCATACTTGACGTTCTAACATGAAACCCTATATTTTTAGGTACGGGGAGGTACGTTTATGACTCTAATCCTCGTGTTAAGCTCTAGTTTAGCCTACTAGTTTCCGGAGTGTTACAATATCTCCCCCTTAAGAACATTCATCCTCGAATGACGATCTAGACACCTTACGGCATTAAAGACTCAAAACTAGCAACCCATCATACATAAAACATCTAAATAATGCACAATTCAAAGGAGGAAACATCAACTCCAACTCAAACATAATCAATGAAACACAAGGAAGTAGGAACTACATCTAACATTTCATCATGCATGAACTTCAACATTTCTCATATTCATCGGAAGAACTACCTTCTCGAACTAAAAGCATGCTCAACACTATATCATGGAGCCAACATGAAATTACTCTCAAAAGCATACTAAAGCATGTTCATCAACTAATCTCATGAAGTCAAATAGGCAACTCGTACTAAATGCACAACAACATGAGGAACACAAATCATGAAAAACTCACTTTCTTAGTAAACATGAATTTCATCAAGAGCATGCATAACAAAAGGAAATCATGGGAAAAACACATATAACACACATGACTCCCAAAACACTAAAACTCAAGAGGAACTATATACCTGAAGCTTTAATAAGAGTAAAAGGAAAGAGATGAGGATATCGGGACTTCATATCGACCTCGACCTCCCAAGTAGCACCTTTAACTAAATGATTTCTCCATAAAACCTTCACAAAAGCTATTTCCTTGTTTCTCAATCTCTTGACTTGCCGGTCTAGGCTCTCTACCGGAACCTTTTCATATGAAAGACTTTCGTCAACTACCAACCCTTCTAGGGGATTAATGGATGCCGAATCTCCAATACACTTCTTAAGCATAGAAACATGAAACACCGGATGAACTGGGGTCAACTCATTTGGAAAATCCAACTCATAGGCAACCTTCCCAATACGTTTCAAAATTTGGTATGGGCCTACATACCAGGGACTAAGTTTCCCTTTCTTACCAAATCTAATCACACCCTTCATGGGTGAGATTTTCAAAAAGACCCAATCATTAACTTCAAATTCTAGATCCCTTCTTCTCACATCGGATTAAGATTTTTGTCTACTTTGAGCCGTTCTCAACCTCTCTCTAATGATCCAAACTTTCTCAATAGCTTCATAAACCAATTCGGGACCAATAAGAGCAATTTCATCAACCTCAAACCTACAAACCGGAAACCTACATCTCCTACCATACAAGGCTTCAAAGTGAGCCATATCGATACTTTAATGATAACTATTATTGTAGGCAAACTCTATTAATGGCAAGTGGTCATCCCAATTACCCTTGAAATCTATAACACATTCCCTTAACATATTTTCCAATATTTGGATGGTACGCTCCACTTGCCCATCGGTTTGGGGATGAAAATTTGTGCTAAGCTTAACCTTTGTACCAAGCCCTTTTTGGAATGACTTCCAAAAGTGTGAAGGAAATTGAGAACCCCGATCTGAAATAATAGATAAAGGGACCCATGGAACTTCACTATCTCTCTTATATACAACTTGGCATAGTCTTTCGCCGAATGATAAACTTTGACGGGAATAAAGTGGGTTGATTTTGTCATCCGATCTATAATGACCCAAATAGAATCATGTTGCCTTCGGGTGCAAGGCGAACCCACAATAAAGTCCATATTCACATCTTCCCACTTCCAAGAGGGAATACTTATATCTTGGGACAAGCCTCCCGACATTTGATACTTGACCTTAACTTGTTGACAATTAGGAGATTAGGCTACAAATCCCGCAATATCTTTCTTCATACCATTCCACCAATAGACTTCCCATAGATCACGGTACATCTTGGTGGCTCCCGGATGAATAGAATACCGAGAACAATGAGCTTCTCTAGAATTTGTTCCCTCAAACCATTAATAACTGGAAGACATAACCGACCTTGGTACCTAAGCTCCCCATCCCCCCCTTGGGAGAAGGCCTCAACAGACTTCTTGAGTACCAACTCTTTCAACTCAACTAATATAGGATCAAGGTATTGTTTAGACTTCACATCCATCACAAAGGACGATTCGGAACCATTATAGACCATGACACCACCCTTGGTGGAATCCACTAGTTGAACACCTAGACGAGCCAACCTATGCACATCACGAACCAATTCTTTCTTTCCATCCTCCACATGAGCCACATTACCCATGGACAATCTACTTAGTGCATCCGCTACCACATTAGCTTTGCCGGGGTGATAAATGACGCTCATGTCATAATCCTTTGATAATTCTAACCACCTTCGTTGACGAATATCCAAGTCCTTTTTACTAAACACATATTGTAGACTCTTGTGATCGGTGAAAACATCCACATGGACCCCATACAAATAATGCCTCCATATTTTTAAGGCAAACACAACCGCCACTAATTCAAGATCATGGGTAGGATAATTCTTCTCATGGGCTTTAAGTTGCCTTGAAGCATAGGTAATCACTTTACGTTTTTGCATGAGGACACATCCAAACCCCACTCTAGAGGCATCACAATATACCACAAAACCATCTGTACCTTCTAGTAAGGTCATCACCGGAGCGGATGTAAATTCATCATTCAACTCTTGGAAGCTTTTCTCACAAGCCTCCAACCACTCAAACCTAGCCTTCTTTTGAGTTAAAGTCGTCAATGGAGGAAAAACCCTCAACAAACCTCCTATTGTAACCAGCCAAACCCAAAAATCTTCAAATGTCGAAAGGAGTTAGATGTCTACGCCAACTGTAGACCACATCCGTCTTCTTAGGATATACCTCAATAGCCTTGTTTGACACAATATGACCAAGGAAAGCTATGGACCTTAACCAAAATTCACACTTGCTAAACTTTGCAAAAAGTTGTTGGTCCTTAAAAACTTCTAACACAATTCTCAAATGGTCCATATGTTCATTCTCACTCCTTGAATAGATCAAGACATCATCTATAAACACAATCACAAACATGTCTAGGTATTGACTAAACACTTTATTAATCAAGTCCATAAATGCCACTGGAGCATTTCTTAACCCAAATGACATAACCACAAATTCAATAGTGACTATACCAGGTTCTAAAGACCGCCTTGGGAATAGCAACCCCTCTCACCCGAATGATGATCAATCTTAGAGAAATAGCTAGCCCCTTGAAGTTGGTCAAACAATTCATCTATCCTTGGGAGAGGATACTTATTCTTTATGGTCCCTTTATTCAATTTACGATAACCGATGCACATTCTAAGAGACCTATCCTTCTTTCTAGCAAACAACACTGGAGCACCCCATGGAGAGATACTCAGTCGAATGAAGCCCTTATCTAACAAATATTTTAGTTGTTCTTTCAACTCGACCGGAGCCATTCTATAAGGAGGAATGGAGATAGGTTGCGTATCCGGAAGAAGGTCAATACCAAAATCTATTTCCCGCTCGGGAGGAATACCTAGTTGATCATCAGGGAAAACTTCTGGGAGCTCATTCACTACTAGAACCGACTCTAGGGAAGGAGTGTCAGATTCAACATCCCTTACTCTAAGAGGATAGTAAATACACCCTTTGGAGATCATCTTCCTAGCTTTAAGCCAAGAGATAAATTGACCTCTACGCATAGAATCCCCCCCCTTCCACTCTAAAATAGGCTCATTTGGAAATTGGAACCTAACCACATGCAACCAATCCATACCCAAAATCCCATCAAAGTCTAACATGCCTAACTCCACCAATTCCACCAAAGTAAACCTATGGGACAAGGAAATGGGACAACTTCTATAAACCATCCTAGCTACCATAGAATCACCAACTGGGGTAGAGACTGAAAAAAGGTTCTACTAACACTTCGGGGAGTATTTCAAACTTCATGGCCACAAAATGTGTCACAAAGGACAAAGTAGCACCGGGATCTAACAAGGCATATACATCAATAGAAAAGACTTTTAACATACCAATCACCACATTTGGGGAGCTCTCTTGGTCACCTCTGGATTGAAGAGCATAAAAGTTGTTTTGCTTTTGGGCATTGGACTTTAAACCGCTTGGAGGAGCTTGTTTATCTTCCCTTCCCTTAACCTTGAGCATTGAACAATCGATTATCTTGTGGCCAATCATTCCACAACTAAAACACCTATCGGTGCCAACTAGGAGCTTACCATCATGTTTTCTTCCATATTTTGCACAATTAGGCCTATCCACATAAGAACCCCCACTATTACCTCCTTGAGGTTTAGGGTTGGAAACACTATCCTTGTTAACCCTTGGAGCACTAGAGGAGCCTTGGTTGGAAAACCTTTGTCTAAACCTTGGTCGACCTTGTCCATCAGACTTAGCATTGGAGATGTTCCTATCACCGTTTCTAGCTCTTTTCACCTCCCTATTATTTTCCTTGATTTTTAACTCCTCAATTTGTTGAACGTACACCATAAGCCTTGAGATGTCCATGTCATGATGGAGCATTGCCATACGAAACTCTTTTTCAACCAAGTCGAACACACCTGTCAAAAACCTACTCATTTTATCCCTCGAATCCGCCACCATATTTGGAGCATACTTGGACAATTGAGTGAATTTTTGGGCATACTCTTACGCTCATACTTCCTTGATGAAGTTTAATGAACTCTTACACCTTAGCTTCCCTCAACTCTCGGGGAAAGAATCTATCAAGGAATGCCTATTTGAACAATGTCCATCCTACCGAGCCCGCTCCTACTGGTCTTCCACCCTTCCACTGATCATACAATACTTGAGAAACATCTTTTAGTTGGTAGTCGGCTAACTCCACCTTCTCCTCCAAAGACACTCCCATAATAGCAAGAACTTTATAAACTTCATCGATAAACCTTTGAGGATCCTCTTCCACTTTAAAGCAATGAAATTCGGGAGGGTTCATTCTAGCAAAATCCCTAACCCCTGAAGAAGTTGAATTCATATTAGGATTCACCAGAGCTACAACTTGTCTATTGGCTTGACCCGTCACGACTTGAGCCAACATTTGGATAGTAGACCTAAACTCTGCATGGGTCACATATTCAACCAAAGGATCAACCAGAACTTGGCTAGCTTGAGGAGGAGCTTCTTGATTCACATTCTCCTCTTCCATCCTTCTAATGTTAGCCCTTCGTGTATTCGTATCCTGAAGACACAAGAGAAGGATTAGGAGAGGGACATTATAGAGTTAAGCTCTAAGGCACAAATTAAGAGTAATGAAATAAGTGTAGTTTCCTAATCATCTTGTAGCCTCTCATTGATAAATATGGCGTGCTTCACACTTATGAACATGACTCTACTAGACGCGGCTTATGAGACATCATCCTAGAATCATTCTAAACCTTGTGCTTAGATTACCACGTTTGTCATGAACCAAGGGTACCACCTAGATATAACAAGGCACATAGAACCCCGAAAAGCACTATGTAGGCAACCTAGCATATCATATTATAAGCATCGAACAATAAAGAGTAAAATCACATTTCAAGTCCCAAAAATTTCATAAAGGAAAATGTAAGTCTAGACTTGTGTCAATTAGACATCTATTACAATACTTGAATCAAATAGGATCACAGCCCATACAAAATAATCCAAAAAAAGAAATACAGGAATGAAACTGCTAAGTGAAAACATCCATCCTCAAATCATGAGGAGTCACCAACAAGCTAGGAGAATTGAGCGATTCCAAGCTTTAGCCACAATGAGGACCTCCTTGAGAACTGGACTCTACACTTGGGGAAAATGTAGGAAAATATAGGATAGTACAAAAATGCACTAAATATGATAGCCATGAATAAAATTCATGAAGACATACCAAAAGGGACATTTTAGTTGAATGCATGTAATTTACTAAGTTAAAGCATCATTTTGAAGATATCAGAAAAGCATAAGTCATAAGCATCTTCATTACATAGATCATCACATAATAGGAAGAACATACATAAATACCCTAAAAACATACTTGTGCAATGCATGAATAAGTTCCCATAATCTCACCCATACAAAGTAAAGCTTCTTGAGTAACCTTAGTTCATAATTCATACCCTTGTTCATACTATTATCATAATGGGGAACAAGCCTTAACCGACATAGACCATGTGAGCTTACCATGGAATCAAGTGTCTACCCCACACCGAAAAGGGGTTGTCCTACTTGCCTATGCTAGAACCGTACTCTTAGCTTAGTTGGATCCACTAGCTAAATACCTATGAGGGCACATAGTTTATGGGATAAGCAGTTTGCTACTAGAAACCCGGACTCAACTAAGGTAGAAGGTTTCCATCTCATGAGATACATACTTTGGGAACCCAGACTCAACTAAGATATAAGGAACCCATTTGCAAAAGCAGACCCAACTAGTGTAAAAGTTTTCATTAGGAAGCCAGACTCAACTATCGTACAAGCTTTCGTCTCATATTCATATCCACTCGGTGCTAAGCATTAATTCCCATGAATTACATATTAAGTCTTGAAAGAATGTCTTGACACTCAATCCAACATAATTCATATTATAGCTCATAGATTCAATAGGTGAGAATAGCCTTTCAACCTTAGAATCATCAGATTGTGAGAAAACCTTTCACATCATATCATATTCATACATAGGTGTGTATAGGAGGATAACCTTCCAAAAACACAACAACTAGATCATAATCATAATCACTTTACTCTCAAAGTGTTCTTAAAGCATATACTCAATCTCATAATCACGCAAAATTCTCATACTTTGCCCTTCAAGAATCAAGGATCATATTCCATCAACATATCTAGAATTACTACATTAGACATGGATAATAACATGACTCAAATAACTCAACTACTACAATCATAATCTCATAATATCCTTCTTCAATCAATTCACCCACATCACAAGGTCATAAATTTGGTAATATGGGGATTTCATGGATTCATGGGGAATTTCATCATAAAACCATAACAAATCATCAATTAAATAATAATAGCAAGTAATTAAATCATTAGAATCGTTTTTGAAAGGAATCCATGACTTGGAGTCAAACCATAGCTTTTGGGGAATTTCTATCTTTGAAATTGAGTTTTGAAGGGACTCCATGGATGAATTCTATCTACGGATGAAGAGCTACCATACCTTTTCTATGAATCTCCAAAGAATTGAGTAGAAATATTGCTCCTTCAAACTCTAGCTCCAACTTCCTTCTTCTTCTTCCTTGAAGTTTTCGAGAGAGATTTTTTGGAGAGGATGAGTAATTTTGGGATTTTAGAATAATGGCATGGATGAATTAATTTGGTAACATAAAAACCTTATATAGTCACTATAATTTAGTGTAAAACGATGTCACTTAATATTAATATAACCGGGAATGTAATGAGTCTGAGATTTGGATTCATTTAAGGCCTTATTTATATAGATTTAGTGTCCTCAAATGCTTATTGTGTTCCAATAACTAATGTAAAACCCTCGATTCCGAAGTATATGGATTGAGGAACAAAGCAAGGACACTGATTTGCAAAAAGGAACAAAAAAGGCTGAAAGAATGATGAAAGGCAAGCTTGGTGATCGCTAAGTCCACTTGGCGAGTAGCCAAATGGCTACTTGACCACCTAAAGTTCCGATGTACTAAGCCCTGAAGGAAAGAACCAAATTGGCGAGAGAAAGGAGCAGTCAGCGGATCACCGAGTGGTTCCACAATGTAGAGTTAGATCACCCAAAGTTACAGACATTCAGGTTGCTGAATGACAAGGCAGAAAGGCGATGAAATGATCAAAGGGTGGTTCACCGAGTGGTTCGGTGAGCCCAATTTACTTCGTCGAGTGACTCTATACAGCACATTTTTGGCGACTATATATTCATTTTTGAACATTTAGTTTAGTATCAATTCTAATCCGATATCATAATATCTTAGTCTATTATTAAGTTTTGAACTGTGAGACAAGTTTTCTCTAGTTTTCCTTTAATTATGTAGAATTGAAGTTTTTCACTTTTGAGAAATTGGAAGTGGGTCTTTGAGATTCTTCGAATTGGAACATTGTAAAGACAAAATCAATCTTACTCGGTTGATGGAAACTCAATTTGGTAATGATTTTTATCTTTTTATAATGTCTAGCTAAAACCCTGATTCTTGGGGTGTGATTATGGGCTGATTTAGTTTATGGGTATTGTTAATTGTTAGTTTAAATGTTATTTAGAAGTGAGTTCAATCATTAATTGTGGTTTAATTTAAGAATTGTAGTTGCAAATACAATTTTACCCTTGTGTTTTTGGCTTGCTCAAGAGAGAGGTTTTTAAACAAAAATTATTGATTGATGGTCTGTGGGTATTAGGTTATCATGGGTTCAGCTCGAGAGATTGAATCCTAAACCCAATTCCACACATTCAGCACGAGAGAGTGAATGGAATAAGGTGTGGGTTGTTCTTATTTTGTATGCTTGTTGATGTTCGACAGAAATCGACTTGATTCGGGGTAAATTGTTCTAGAGAAAGTTTACCTCTTCTATAGTCTAGTTTACTCACAAATATCTAGATGTTTTCTAATAGTTGCAATTACCCATTTGTCTATATTAGCCTATAATCGAATCACAACCCAAGAACCTGTCTCATTATTGTTATTTCGTATTGTTTGCCACTGTTTGTAGTTGATAATTTCAAACCAAAACCCCTCATTTGACATTCGTGTCACTCCCTGATTTGAATAATGTCTTTATTCTATAATTTTTATTTGTATGACTGATTTGACCATGTTCACACTTTTCTATTGAATCTTAAACACGTACCGCTCCCTGTGGGATTCGACCCAAACTCATTTAGTTGGGTTTTGTACTAACTAGAGATCGTTGACACTTAGAATTGGATAAAGTGTCCTTGAAACATTAATCAAAATGGCGCCGCTACCGGGGAGTGGTATTGTTTAAGATTCTTTTGGTGAAGTTGAATTTTGTTCTTTTTAGTCATAGTTGAATCTACTTACTTTTAGTTTTGGTTTTTGTGTGTTACTTGTTGAACAGAGGAAACGAGCATGTCTTGTAGCAACGATAACCAAGTGGACCACCCTCCTTCGAAAATGATGAATCTTAGGGATAATATCCTAAATTTCAGGCAATTGGAGGGTGAGTCAATCCATGAGTTGGGGCTGATATTCAAGAAACTATTGCTTCAATGCCCAACTCATGGAATCTCGGATAAGATGCTACTAGACTACTTCTATAGAGGTCTTGGTCCTAAGAACAGAGGAGTGGCTGACCAACTTTGTCCGGGTGGTCTCATACAACCCAACTCCTTGATCACATGACTAAGACCAACAAGGAGATAGAGAAGGACCAGGTCTTGGCCACACTGTTGACTCAACTGGATCTCTTGTCCAGAAAGATCATGGAATTGGAAGTACCGTACAAAAAGAAAGATAGGTTCATTCCCCCTCATGAGTGTTGAAAGTCCAAGGAGTACGAGGGTGGACAAGTATAAGAGATACTCTCACTCATTCTCCACAAAGTCAAAGAACATGACAAAGTGTTGAAAGACATAAAAGAGAATGTCTCAATGCTGAATCAGATGACTGCTTCTCATTCCATATCTATTCAACTACTGGAGACCCAAATTGGTCATATGTTATCTCGTCTCTACCCTAAACAAAACGAGGGATTGCCTAGTCACACTATGGAAAACCCTAAGAATGATGTTTGTGCGAAGACTTGCATCATGCCACGACGTTAACTAAGGTGCTTCTTGGGAGGCAACCCAAGTTTTTATTGCTTTATTCTTGTTTTTGGAATAATCGTGTGTTGATTGTGGAGGTGAAAATGTGATATGTTTTTGAAAAGTGCAGGTTAGCGAGCAAAATGTCTAGTCGGTGACTCACCGAAGAGGTAGGTGAGCCTGACTTCGACAACCATTGGACTCATGATATTATGAAAATTGGAGTCCGTAAAACTTGGCGAGCCCTAGGACAAGTCGGCGAATCGCTGAACAGGTCGGTGCGCCCGACTTTGTCCGCTGTTTGGACCCCCACATTAACAGGAGGTCCTGTAAAAATCAGCGAGGTAAGTTACCACTCGGCGTGTCGCCGAGTGGTTCTTCGAAGTCGACTAATATCGCCAAAAGGGCGTGAACTGAACGGTTTTAAAAGGCCAAAGGTTTAAAATTTTAAACGCTTTCATATTCCCTCACTTTTTAACTTCATACAATCACACCCGCACTATATTTCCCATATTTTTGCATTTTTACCACTTTATAGTCGTTGATTCAGTGTTCGGAGTTGGATATTTTGCCGCCTAGCTTTACAAGTTCATATTTCGGCATTAAAGATATGGCTAGACCAAAAGTGGAAGGAAGAGACATGTCGCCCCGTAAGAGGGCAAAAGGAATCTCCATAAATGAGGATGCAAACTGCATCCCGGGAAAGGGCGACAAAACTTCCTACCACCGGTGGGAACGGAAAAGGAAAAGACAAGGCACCTACTCTTGCGTCACCAAAGGCCATCTCCGATAGTGACAGGATATACACCACTTACCTCACCACTTCTCAGAGTGAGGTTGAGCACCAGGATCCTTGGGCAACCACTTTTGAGCCTGAGGATGATGAGCTACTGATGGCCCAGAGTGTTGAACTGCGCTCTAAGAGGATGCATGATCCATTTAGGATCCAGGTGTCCCAAGCTGCTACTCATTTTCCTATCCTAGACCAAGTTGTGGTTCATGCACCACCTGCACATGGTTCTCCTCCCCGAGCTATAACCATACTGAAGACTGAGGGATTGAGGACCATCATCGAGGAGAAGAGGATGTCTACTGATGGGGTAATAGACAGGTACCCAGAGATCTGGAGCTGCTTAAAGTCCCACAAATTCCAGATATTCACTAGACCCCGAGGCCCTTACATTCCAAATTGGGTCCGGGAATTCTACACTGCCTACGGAGCGCTAGTACCACAAAGGAAGAAGCAGGATGCTAAATTCCAACCGGTTGATTATGTGGCTGTCAGGGGCAAGAAAGTGTTGTATGACAGTACTACCATAAATGTTGCATTGGAATGCACTGACAATATTGCAAACGACTACCAGTACAGGATCAAGACTAAGTCCTTCGAGAATATGAAAAACTAGTTAGGTCCTCTCATATCTAATGGTACTCCTAGGTGGATTGAAGCTGGATTGTAAATTAAGAAGAAAGACCTCAATGTGGCAGCAAGATACTGGTTTGGCTTCATCATTAGCACCATTATGCCATCACAGAACGAGTCCATCCTCCGCCACACAAAGGCGGCTTGTCTTGGATCAATCATAGCAAGGAAGCGCAAAAATTTGGGCATGATCATTGAACATGAGATGGCCATGAGGTCCAAGCAGCACCAAACCTCTCTTCTTTTTTCGGTATTGATCACTGAGTTGTGCAGACGGGCTCGGGTGCCTCGAGATGAGAAGAAGGATGTGAAAGTAATTCCCACATCTTCTAATGATATCCGATACATCGAGACGAAGTACTTGAAGGATGAGGCAGAGAAGAAAAAAGCAGCCTCGGTGGACACCTCCCCAGTTGTTCATACTAATACACTACATGTAGAGGCAGTATTGCCAACTCCAGCCCCTAGGACTTCAGGTATATCTAGTGATGTCCCTTCTATGACTCCCGGTTCCTCTACAGCTCCCCTGCCTCCTAGGTCTACTATTGATGCTGCTTCCCGACCTCCACTAACCCAAGTTGCGATACTACGGGGCATCTAGCCCACTCTGCTGATAGGCGTGCCTCCAGGCTTGAGGCCACCATCCCTAGGATGATTGGGAAGGCCATCACTGCTACTGTGACACCTCTTAGTGTGTTTATTGATGTCGTTGCAGAAAGGATAGTGGTATGTGAGCGAGGCCAATGGGCCACTGATGAGGTGACAGTTTAAAGGCCGCCATTACTGAGATGAAGTCCACAGATATGTCCATGATTTTTGGAACTGTGGAGATCCCCGATATGCCAGCTGAGATAGATGTACCGCCGGGTACCACCGGAGATGAGGTACGAGTTGAGGAGGTAGCTGTTGAGGAGTCCGAAGCTGAGACTGATGAGGAGCAGCTTGGTGTTGATAAAGAGGCTTCTAACGAGGGCCTTACAGAGATTGAGGAGGCCATGGTAGATTCAGGTGTGAAAATCTCATTGGCAAACACACCTATGCTTGACCTTAGTGGAGCTAGCAGTGTTGATGTTGCGTCGGGCACTGATGCCCCAACAAATGGAGCGACTGTGTAGACATGACTTCTTCTTTACCTCCCTCTCTGTAATTTTTTTTGACTTTTTAGTGTTTTGTTGCATTTGAGGACAACTGCCTTTTTTATTTGTGGTGGGGTAAGGTATTTCCATACCTACCTCTTGTGACTATCTTTTGTATATATTATTGGGTTTTTGTGTTTAAATTATGTTTTGACATTGTTTTGTGGATGTTTGAGCATATGGCTCCTTCTTATAAATGCAAATGGTGTTTGACCCTTTCTAAAAGTTTTGCCACTTTTTGTGTGTGATTATGGTTGTTCTTGTGCAAATTTGAGTATCGGTCATGATCAATACCAATGACTTGAATAGTGCTCTTAATCAAACAAAAATGAATGCACGGCTACGATAAGACCAAATGAAATTGCATAGACAATGTGTGAACTTTGTGCATCTCATTGTAACTAGACGATTATCGAGTGAGTCTCTTTGGATGAACATTGCACACTAGCAAAAATGTGGAGTCTTGTTTGATATTGGTGCCAATGCCTTTTGTGATGAGCTTACCGTGAACCTTGTGTGATGACACCTAGAATTTGCCCGTTGGTCCGGTTGACTAAGTGATGCAAACTCTTGAAATTATCTTAGGCAACAATTTTGAAGAGTGAAACAATTTCAGAATATACCTCTTTTGTGGCCAACCTTGTGAGATGTGTGAACTTTGCTTGAAGTCCTTTTGAGCCTTAGCCTTTTCTTGGAAGAAACTTGATGCAATTGCAACCCCTCTTTGTCCATTCACCCATAATCCTCATGAAGTGTGGTTTGTTTGAATAGACAACTTAGGCCAAAATCCTAAGTTGGGGATGTGGTGAAAAGAGAAGGTAAATCAAGAAGTGTGAAGAAATCCCCCTTTATCCATGGTCTTGAAAAAGATAGAACCCCTCCATACAAAAAAAAAAAGAGAAATAAAGGAAGAAAAAAAATAAAAAGAATGAAAAAGTTGTAAAATAAAGTTGTGAAAATTGCAAAAGAAATGGGGCATCCGGTATTCCATGAGAAGTGAATAATGGGGTGAATTTTGAGCATGAATGAAAATGTTCAAAGAAAGGGAAGAAAATGATGTTCACACCACATTTCATGAGGATAGCAGCCACTGAGCCTAAATGACCATACCTTTACACTCAGCCCCGTTACAAGCCTTAAAAAGACCTTTTTGATCTTTAGTGAGCTGAAGCGAATGTTGATTGGAAAATAAGGGAAAACCTATGGGTGATGTCATGCATGTGTTCATCTTTTGTTAGTGAGAGAGTTGTATGTGATTTCAGAACTATAAAGTGTTGAACCATTGTGTGTGAATATGGAATCATCTTTGTCATGAGGGCATTTGAGCACCTTTTGTTGAGCTTGAACTTGCATTTGAAGCAAGTATTGTGAACTTGAGAATCTTTGATAATGGTGAGTCACAACTCGAATCTTTGAGTGCACAATTGATCCTTGCATGAGTAAGTTGAGTCTTGTTGTGCGCATTCATGATTGAGTCTTTTGTAGCACTGTTTGAGACATCCTTTTTGAACTACTGAACTTGAATTTTACTTGAAGACAAGAAAAAGTTTATGTTGGGGGTGTTGATGACTCTGAGATTTGGACTCATTTAGGGCCGTATTTATATAGATTTAGTGTCCTCAAATGCTTATTTTTATGCCAATAACTGATGTAAAACCCTTGATTTCCAGGTATATGGATTAAGGAACAAAGAAAGGACACTAATTTGCAAAAAGGAACAAAACAGGCTAAAAGAATGAAGAAAGGCAAGCCTGGTGATCGGCAAGTCCACTTGGCGAGTCGCCGAATGGCTACTTGATAGCCTAAAGTTCCAGTGTGCCAAGCCTTGAAGGAAAGAACCAAGTTGGCAAGAGAAAGGAACAGTCGACGGATCGCCGAGTGGTTCCGCGATGTAGAGTTAGATCGCCCAAAGTTATAGACCATGAGGTTGTTGAATGCCAAGGTAGAAGGGCGATGGAAATGACTTAAGGGTGGCTCGGCGAGTGGTTCAGTGATCCCGACTTACTTCACCGAGTGACTCTCGCAGCACATTTTTGGCAACTATAAATACATTTTCGAACATTTAGTTTAGTATCAATTCTAATCTGATATTATAATATCTTAGTCTATTTTTAAGTTTTGAATTGTGAGACAAGTTTTCTCTAGTTTTCCTATAACTTTGAAGAATTGAAGTTTTTTCACTTTTGAGAAATTTAAAGTGGGTCTTTGAGATTTTTCGAATTGGAACATTGTAAAGGCAAAATCAATCTTACCCAGTTGATGGAAACTCAATTTGGTAACGATTTTTATCTTTTTATAATGTCTAGCTAAAACCCCAATTATTGGGGTGTGATTATGGGCTGATTTAGTTTATGGATATTACTAATTGTTAGTTTAAATGCTATTTAGAAGTGAGTTCAATCATTAATTGTGGTTTAATTTAAGAATTGTAGTTGCAAATGCAGTTCTACCCTTCTATTTTTGGCTTGCTCGAGAGAGAGGTTTTAAACAAAGATTATTGATTGATGGTTTGTGGGTATTGGGTTGTTATTGGTTCAGCTCGAGAGAGTGAATCCTAAACCCAATTCCACACATTTAGTTTGAGAGAGTGTGAATGGACTAAGGTGTGGGTTGTTCATATTTTGAATTCTTGTTGATGTTCGAGAGAAATAGGCTTTATTCGGGGTAAATTGTTCCAGATAAAGTTACCTCCTCTATAGTCTAGCTTAGTTGCAATTACCCATTTGTCCATATTAGCCTATAATCGAATCACATCCCAAGAATCCCTCTCATTATTGTTATTTCGTATTGTTTACCACTGTTTGTATTTAATAATTTCAAACCAAAACACCCCATTTGACATTCGTGTCACTCCCTAATTTGAATAATGTCTTTATTCGATTATTTTTATTCCTATGACTGATTTGACCATGTTCACACTTTCCTATTGAATCTTAAACACGTACCACTCCTTATGGGATTCAACCCTAACTCATTTATTTGGGTTTTATACTGACTAGCAATTGTTGACACATAGAATTCCATGATGTGTCCTTGAAACATTAATCAGAATGCCCATAATGCCCCTAAGTGTAACAACCAAAAAACAGTTTCAGGCCTCACCCACGACCCTCACCGACGGACCATGGGTGGACCCACGGCCCATGCTGGGGAAGTGTGGGTCGAGGTTCTAAGGCTTGTTCTGCAGGCTGGACCTATGGCCCCCTCACCCACGAGGCGTGGGACCCCTCCGTGGGTCACTTCCCAGGTAGCTTCTAAGGGTTCTCCTCAAGGACCCATGGTTGGTCCTTGGGGGTCATACCTTGACGTTCTAACATGAAACCCTATATTTTTAGGTACGGGGAGGTACGTTTACGATCCTAACCCTCACGTTAAGCTCTAGTTTTGCCTACTAGTTTCCGGAGTGTTATATCCAGCTAATTGCCTTCTTGAACCTCTTCAATACCATCACTACTGCTTGCACCTGGTCATCATTAAGATCTGCAACCAAAATAACTGGTAGGGTTTTATTTGTACCTAAAAAGACATACCTTAAGTGTCTAGGCAACTATTCAACCCAAGCACCAACGGTTCTTCAATAGATGGCTTTACTGGAGGACTTAGTATGTTCTTCAAGTCTTTGTCTAACTTCTTGGAGGATATGAATGTGACCCCATGTCTTGCTGGGCATTCAGAGTCTCTACATAATCATAACAAAATTCTTCGTCAGAATTCATTATCATTGATGTCAATGTTTCTACAACAAATCTCTTTAATTGGTGCTTCCATGTCACCCTCATCAATAATATCGATTGCAGACACCACACTCATATCATGTGGCTGCTTCATAGACTTGCATACCTTGAACTTTACCTCTTCATTGTTAAGTCGATATTTCAACTCCCCACACTTAACATCAACTAGCTCGACCTGTTGCCATAAATGGTCTTCCCAAAATTATGGGAACCTCAAAATCTACTTCGCAATCCAGGATCATAAAGTCAGCAGGGAAAATAACACTTTCCACTTTCACAAGTACATCACATAAAATACCCACATGTCGCTTCACCGATCTATCCGCCATCATCAACCTCATTGCGGAAGGTTTTGGAATCCCCAAGTCCAGTTATTTGTATATAGACAATGGCATCAGATTGATGCTCGCCCCCAGATCACATAGGGCTTTTGCGAACTCGAAAGCTCTAATAGTGCATGGCATAGTGAATGCACTTGGGTCCTCTTTCTTTTGAACCAAGGACATTGTGGCAATAGCTCTACAATGATGAACATTGTCGACTGGTTCAAAACTTGCAATTTTCTTCTTTGTGAATACGTCCTTCATGAACTTAGCATAACCATGCATTTGCTCCAAAGCTTCTACCCACGGAATGTTCACTAACAGTTGCTGAATCATGGATATGAACTTTGAAAATTTTCTATCTTCGGTTTTCCTTTTGAGCCTTTGAGGAAATTGAGAAGGGGTATCGGTGTTGGTTGTAGAGGTAAGGTGACCTCTACTGCAGCTCCTTTCATCTTCAATGGCATCTCAGTCCATCTAACTACCTCTACATCATCCATAATTTTTGCATCACATTTTGCTTCCTCTTCTTTTTCTGTGCTATGTTCCCACTAAATACTTGCAGGTTTTGGTTTAGGAGGGACTTACCACCTCTAGCAGTAATCACCATGAAATGTCCATCCTACTTATGGTTTTGAAAAGTATCACTAGGTAGTGATCCATTCTTTCTTGGATTTAATGAGGCTGACAATTTCCCCAACTGATTATTTGATGGAAGTTGTATGTGAGTCCACCAGCTGATCATGCTAGAAAAATCACTTCTCATCTCTTTGGCACCTTCATCAATAGATTAAACCTTTTGAGGAACCATAGCTTGCATGTCTTCTGGATCCGCTGGAACTACTACTTGCTCAATTTCTATTACCTAAAGGCACAAACACACCATTGCAGTCATTTTCATACCCCACATTATTCTGCCAGTTACCTTTCTCTCGGTTGCCTGGCCTCCCATATTGCCCCTCTCTTTGATAGTTCTGGCATTGGTTTCCCAAATTATATCCTTGGTTTCCCAAGTTATAATTCTAGAAACCCCCCTGATTACTCAACTATTTGGCCTTCTCATCTAGGTCAATATCCTTCTTTTCATACCTATTGGAATCACCTACAACATTTACCTTTTCATGAGCAAATCTATTTGTGTTCTCATGTGAGCCATGTCCTGGTCCGTTTATGCTTCTCCCTTCTTATGCTCAGGTGAGATATCAAAAGAAAACCCAAGATCTCCTACTTCTGCATCATGATCTCCACGAATAGCTTATTCATAAATGATTCTCCACACACTGCATCTACAACAGGTTTAGTCACAAAATTAAGTGACCTATAGAATACCTGCTTTAAATGCCTCTCAGTGAGGCCATAGTTTGGGCACTTCTTCAGCTTTTGGCTGAATCCACCAAGTTTCATGCATTGCTTCACCTGGTAGTTTCTTATGAGCGCCTATCTCATCTTTCATTTGAAGCTCTTTTGCTTCAGGATAGAATCTTTCCAGGAACGCTTGCTTTAGTTCCACCCATGTCCTGAATGAGTCATTTTGCAACTCACTCAGCCAGTTTGTTGCCTCCTCAGTTAGAGACAATGGAAATAACCATAGCCTCACAGTGGTTTGACTGACCCCTGGAATCTCCTGTGATTTGCAAATCGCCACGAAGTTCATTAGATGTTGGTTGGCATCATCACCAACAGCTCCTCTAAACATCCTCTTTAAGTTCACTAGTTGAATCATGGTGTTGGTGATTGTGAACTTTACTCATAGAGGTATCTTTGGCAACACTATTGCTCCAGTAGCTCTGGCCCCATCAAAATCTAGGTCATCTTCCTCAAAAACCATATGTTCTTGTTGTTGCACTCGATCCCCTTTGGAGCTAGTGGTTGTTAGTGAGGAGGAACTATCTCTTCTTATCCTTCATGCTCCTCCACCACCCTAGGTGGGTCATTAAACTTCTGCCGAGCACCTCCTGCGATAGTCTCAGCATCTAGTCCCAGTCTCTTCCTCTAAGCTTCGAGTTCTTGCGCGCTCACTATCTTTCGAATAGTTTCGCTAAGTTAAGGGTCGTAAGGAATCAACGAAGCTCCCTTACTCCTGGTTTTTTGGCATACACGACTGAACTTTCCTATCAAAAACATAGAAAAAGAACCAGACATAAAATTATGAAATATAACTATAATGAGAATAATTGCTAGTAAAGTATTGCTGAGAAACTCCCCGACAACAGCGCCAAAATTTGATACGTCCAAACTTACACTTCAATTAAGAAGGGTCAATGGTCAATGTCAATTTATAGAACTCAACTGAGTTGAGGTCAATCCCACAGAGAATTTTCTTACAGAAATTGCTTTTTTGACACTCTTATTCAATTGTTGTTATTATTTCCAAAATAAAGAATTTGCGGAGAGTAATTATAGGGTTGGTTGGTATTTTAAGTAACTAATATTTAATTTAATGTTCAGTCTACGGGAATAACAATCGTTATAACTTTGAAATTTTAGTAGTTGATTTATGAGACTAGGACTTTGTTTCCCATGACTTTCACCTAGTATTTAACCATATACCTGTAATGATCAGTTGTTAGCATCACATGTTCCTAGACAGTTAAATACACCTAAATGTTTCTCAGCTCTAATAGATGAATTTCATTCTTTTCCTCTCGGTCTTAGAATGTTTTCAAGGTTACCCTTGCAATTGTTCGTTATTGAAATTCGCTTCTCTCGAACTTGAACTTTTACTACAAACAGATAGGATTTGATTTCACGTTTTCCTAGTTACCACTTTTCTCTCAAACAAGTGGTAAATACAAGTAGGTTCTAATGTGTGCAATCATTAGAATGAAATTACAATGAAAGCAAGAATCACATGCGCACCTAACAATCACCCTTTACTCATATTTCGAATTTATTACTAAATTTTCGTCATGGTTCCCGCAACCCTAGTTGTGGTGTTTAGCCTCTTTCAAAACAAAAGGCAGTAATCATTATTGAAAGCATAGATAAAAGTAACTTACAATAATTGCAAACTAACAAAGAATCTTGATTATCAAAAACTTGATCACAATCACGAAGGTTTAGTTCACAATAGTCAATAAAAACCAAATTAAAAATATAGAAAGTATCGCTTCATTCATCAGATAAGAAGAAGTTTTCAAAATTAAAACCTAATAAATTTAAAATATTTTTGTAAAGATCAATCTTACTCGAAGTAGGACTAACCGGGACGCCCCAAGGATAACTTGACGACTCATCATGTGCCAGACAGCCCGTGAAGCCCATCGTTGTCCCACACTTAGGCAAAATGGACTTCCTTCGCTTATGGTTCCCACGAGCAGCTAGACTGCTCGTCTGATGCTAGATGACTCGTTTAGTCCTCTATGAACCTGTGTTTAACTTTGATTCCTCACTGGATTTCCTACCTCCTGTTAATGACCAATAGTACGGCTTATGTAGACTCACTTGGACTTTAGTAATACTTGATCTCCACAACCTTTTAACCCTCTCTCTCTCACAGGCCTTTAGATGAGCCATCAAGTGGTTCATAACCCGTCTAGGGCTCTGTGGACTTCACTTGAACTTGATCTTTTCTTCAGCTTTCACTACCTCAGCTTCACGAGCCACAAGGTGGCTCATCATCATGACCACGGCCCGTCTGGGGCTCCGTTGTGTTGTTTTAGTTAATTTCTTCACTATTTCCCTATCTTTTGCATCCAAATGTTTTACATGTTCAAGCATCAACAAATGCATCATATCCAGATAAGCATACTCAAGTTCTCGCATTAATCCTTTGTTTTGAGCGTCAAATGTGCCATGATTTTACGGCAAGATAAACACATTGTCACTCTCACTTTTGAACCAGGCCAACCGATATTACTTTTCAATTTTAGACTAAAGTTGTTCCCCAGGAAAATAAGGTCTAAGTGGAATGGGCCATTCAAAGTTGTGAGGATAACACAACTTGGTGATATGGATCTAAAGAATAACGACAAGAGCTATGGCATTTTAGTAAATGGACAGTGCGTTAAGCACTACTTTTGAAATGATGTGAACCGAGATAGAGAAGCCCTCGAGTTAAATGTTAAATGATCTACAAGTAGTATCGAGCCGTGACGTTAAACCAGGTGCTACACGGGAGGCAATTTTATGTTGATTTCAATTATAGATAGATGTTTTTACTTTTACTTTGTAATTATTGTTCTTAGGCTTTATTTTAATTTTAAGTTGATTGTAATAGTTAGGAACTATATTATAAAAATATATTATAAAATTCAAAAGGAAGTGTCATGCCACAACCAAAACTAATGTGATGGGTGGGAGGCAACCTACCATTGCTCTAATGATGTTTGGTTGATGTGCATAAAAAGCGGAAAGTGATACATGCCACAAATGATGGTTAGCTGTCACGACCCAGGGGTACCCCCTAGATATAGCATGGCGTATAAAACCCTGAAAGACCCCATACAAGCCACTTAGCTTTCATAACATACGAAATAAAATAATAAGAGTAAAATAATAGTCCAAGTCCAATAGTTTTATAAAAGAAAAGCGGAAGTCTAAAACACTTGTCTCAATATAGCCATCTAGTACAATAGAATGAATTTGGGCCTTGCCCATACAGAATGTCCAAAAGAGAAGTACATAAAAGAAAATGAAACAGTGAACATCTGTCCTCGAAGCATGAGGATACACCAAAGCTCGGGAGTCTCGATATCAACCACTAGCCACCAAATTTAGAAACCTAGTGCAAAAAACACAGTAGAATCACGCAACGCACGCTGCTGGTGTGCTTCCTACTCGCGAGAAAAGAAAGAAGAGACTTTAACGATTCCTGCCTTGGTTGATAATGAATTACCTTATTCTCCCTTTTTGTCGGACCCTACATTTGGGGAAATGTAGGCACTAATATGCTTTAGTACAACACAATGTATCAAGTATGATAGCTATGCATAAAACATTTAAATCATGCTAAAAAGGGACATTTCATTTCATGACATGCAAGTGACCAAGCTAAAACATGATATAAGAGAGTTAAAAAACATAAGTCATAAAACTATGGTCAATGCAAGCTAACATCATTTAAAGCCTTTGAACACATATAAGATACTTCTTGAAGTAACCTTAGTTCATTATTAATGTGGGGGATTAGCCTTAACTAACATAGAGACCGTGTGTTCTATAACATGATCCCCCGATGTCTCCCACAACAAAAGGCGTTGTCCAACTTGACAAGGTAAGGAGCATAATTCTGAGCTAAAGTGGATCCACAAGATAATGTCTATCTAGAAAATCATCCTATGGGGGCACATAGGTAAGGGATAAGAGATTGCTACTAGAAACCTAGCCTCTACTAACGGGAGAGCTTCCATCTCAATATCCTCTTGGTACTAAGCATAAATCCCACGGAATAGTCATTTATTCTTGTTCTTATTATCCATGGAAATGCACGTCATCTTGCCAATCCAAGCTAAGTCATATAGCTCTTAATCTTTGATTTAATTAGGTGAGAAAGTCTTTCAACCTTAGATCATTATTATGTGAGAAAAAAATTCACATCTTACTTTGTGTGTTTATGAGAATGTCCTCAATAAATAACACAACAACAACATCATTGATACTTTACTCTCAAAGCATCCTTAAAACATTTGCATAGATTTCATAAGACAATGCATAACTCCAGAATTTACCTTTAAGGCTCAAGACCCACTTCCAATCATCAACATTTAGAAACCATGGGTTAGATATGGATTTCATCATAAATCCATCTAAAGCTAGCAATACATGCTTAATTTCATAAAACTCTTCCTTTACAGTCAAAATCCCACATCATATGATTCATAACTTGAAAACATGGTAATTACATGGGTTCATAGGGTAAATCATCATAAAATCATAGTACTTTATCAATTCATACATAAGAGATCAGAATTCAATCTTTTAAATCAATAATGAAAATAACCCATGACAATTGAAGAAAACCATAACTCAATTGGGGAATTCTAACTTTGAAATAGAGGAATTTGGGAATTCCATAGATGGAAAGAATCCATGGATGAAAACTATCATACCTTAAAGCCAAAAGCTTATCTTCAATGGAGAGAATGGAGGCTTGCCTTGAAACCCTAGGTTGAACCCTTCTTCTTCTCAAGTTTCTAGAGAGATAAATATTTTGGAGAGGAGAATTGATCTTCTTTTGTGAATTTGGAAGAATAACTTGAATGGGTTGAATTTGGAGGTTAAAAACACTTATATAGGGTCTTAGTGAAGGGTAAAACGACGTATTATAGGAGTTAATTAATTAGGAAAAGACCTAACTACCCATGAAATAACTGTTGAACCCACCACCAATTGATCCTGGTTGACGGACTGTAGACTGACCCACGGCCCATCCTGGTAGACCATCGACTAGGTCAGAGACCTGATTTTTGGGCCATCGAACAACGGGCCCTACAGACCCTATTCTGACCAACGGTCCGTTGGTCAGGCTATGGTTCTGGCCTTCATGGTCTATTTTGGGGAGCCCATCCACGAACCACACCTACGGACCGTGGTCCCATCCACGGGCCATGGGGGGCCCTCGTGGGTTGGCACCTACAGCTCACTAAAAGTGTTATTTACCCTTTTTCGGATCTGAGGTGCTACATTGACGCGAAAACATATGAAAAATTATGTCTGGGTCAGGAAGGCGCCATGCTGGTGCATTGTGCCTATCCTCAAACTACAAAACACTTGCCCAAGCGCACAGTAGGCACGCCACACCGGGGTTTCCCTAGGTTTTTGTACTGCAGGCGCACCGCGCCATGTCTACAACTTCCATGCGTCTTCATTGGCGCACTTCAGGTGCGTCGCTCCAAGCCTGAAGCTTATAGGAACTTTACCTAGCTCCATGTAGGCACAATGTGCCCCAAACGCATCAACCAAAAAAACCAAATGGGTTTGGGGGCCAACCAACTTAAACCTTGAAAAATTTACCCTCACCCTTCGAAACCTATTCCTGTCAAACCATTTTCCCCCACATTCAAAAAATCAGCCGCTTCACCTTCCTCTTCTCTCTCCAAAGCAAAATTTTATTTCTCCTCCATTGACATCTTCTCCAATACCTTTGACACTCACCTCTTCAAACTTTGTTTCTCCCTTTTTCACTAACAAAACACCCCACCACCCTTTATTTTTCCTTCTCTCACAAAAATTATACCCATTCTCTAAAAATGGCACTAAAGAGAAAGCAAGTAGAGAGTATAGCGGTTAGAAAGAGGTCCCAAAAAGGTGATGCCACCAATTTTTCCGGCCAAGAAAGTACTCAGTTACCCCCTTCCCCCTAAAAATTCAGAAAGAAAGCCATAGGATATTACGAGGAGGACATGTTTGAATAACAAAAGAAGGTGAAGTACTTGGGCAATAAACATGTATATAAAGGTTGGATGCAGGCGGAATTTGCCCAAATTCATGCGATGGTCTACAACTTGGGCATCTAGTATATTTTTTGAATTAAGAATAGGCCTGACATTTCAATAGTCGAAGGATGATGATGAGCCCATTGTTCCTGATACTCTTGATGAGGAGAGGGATTTGGATGATGATTGTACATCGCTTATGACAGTTGATGGATCCACGGATATGGCCGATGAGAATGTTGTTGAGAGGACGACGAGTCCTAGAGGCCTAGGGACTTCTTTCTTTCACTCTTACCTTTTGTATTAAATTGTTGCACAAGGGACAATGTTTTTCTTAAGTGTGGTGTAGTAGATTAAATTGTGAGTATGTTTTACTATTTTATTGAGTCTTTTTATTTTTTAGGATGGGTTCCTCACCTTTTGTTTTCAGTTCCTTTCCTGAGGATAGTCCCTTGAACCGAATAGATTTTTTTCTTTGTTTGGGTAACTCTAAGTCATATAGTAGTGACTTGTCTCGATGATCGATGGATGACAACCGTCTTAAGGGAAAATTATTCATAGGTTTGTTAGAATTGGAAACCCAACCTTTGGAACTTTGAAGCCCCACTTGGAAGTTAGTTAGACATCATGGGTATTGTATGTATAATAAAGTAGAGTAAAGAAGAAACTCTTGAGAAACACATAGGTTCTTTAACTGGACTTTAAAAATAAAGAAGTTGGGTTTAATTGCGTGATTTCACTCAATATGTTTGTGTATGAGCATGCAATAAGTGTATTCATGTATATGTATCATGGTGCCATGTCTAGTGAGCTTTTGATTGGTTTCTTGCATTAAATAGCATCTAGAGCTTGCCCATGTGTGTATGAAAATCGAGTTGCATAAAATTGTGAAACATGATTTAGGCATTTCCTTGTATATCTTGTTCAGTTCTAATTTATGCCTCCTTGACATTATCCCTAGTGAAGCCCATTAAGCCTTGAAGTTTATTTCATTGTTAGCCGCATGATGAGCCTAATCAATTTTTTCGATACCCTCTCTCAATTTGATCCAAAATTATGTCCTTAATCCACTGTGTGGTGAAAAAAGGTTGAGTAAAAATAAGAGTGACTCAAAAAGGAAAAGGTAAGTGTAGTGAAGAAGAGACACGGAGAAAAGATACCATGAATTGATTACCAAAGTGTTGGCAACATAGAAAGAAAATAAAAAAAAAGTGATGATATATTGAAATAAGGGAAGTGATGTGCTAGCGGTAAGTGCTTTGACTACCTAAGGGCAGAAATCAAAGGATAAAGAGGCAATTTTCTAAGGGTGTGAGCAAAGGATAAAAGTACGGATAAAAGAAAGGGAAATGGTGAAGTGTAGTGTTGTGAAACTACTATATTAGGGAGGAAAGTTACTATATATCACTACAACCAAATAAAGTCCATTTGATTTCGTGGTAGAATTCACAAACCTTTGCATGTTGTGATATGTTAAAATATCTTTTGTTAGAGTGAGCACTTAAATGTCAAGAAATTGGCCCGTTGAAGTGAATGCTTGTGAAAATAAAGTGTAATGAGAGAAAGGCTTTACCAAAATAGTGAGGGGACTAATGATGCATGCTTGGGTTTATTGTTGTTTGATTTGTGAATACCTTGGTTCTAAATGAAGTTTTGTATTATTTCATTAGAGGTGAACTAAAACATGATTAAAAGAGTTTGGTTGACACAAGTGCGGGTAGACTAGTCTTTAGGTGTTAATGGTGAAATGATATCAATTGTGTAGAGAGTTGTTCGAGGACGAAAAAAGGTTTAAGTGTGCGGTGGTGATCTTGGGAGTATTTATATGTCCATTTATTATATTTTACGCGCATGTACCTTTAGTTTAAAGAGAATTCTTTATTCTAATTGTTATGTTTTGATTGGTATTACAATGATTGTGCACTAAGACATGTGATTAGACGATGCAGGGAAATTCAAGGGAAATTAATCACTTGGGAGCTGAAGTAGAAGAGGAAGGTGTGGAAGCAACTCAGAGGAGCACATGAAAGAGAACAAAAGAAAAATCTGTGATGGGATGCACTACAAGCGCGTCGCCCCAGACCCAAAACTGTTGATGCCCAAGATGGACACAAGGTTGGTGAGTCATGTCAAGGCCAAAACTACTGAAGGTCAATGCTAGCGCACCGTGCCAAGCTCCAATTTATTGAAGGCTAGTGCTGGTATGCCGCGTCAGGCCCCAACTAATGCAGTCCAGGTTAGGCGCTATGGTGGTGCGCCACCCCATTAATGCCCCAATGAAAAATCCCAAATTTTAGGATTCTGAATCCAAGAAGAAAAGGGATTGTTTTCCCTAACTCCATAAATAGATCATTATGCCTCTTTTGTAGGTTCCATCTTCTTTTTGAAGTGCATCAACAAAGGAATAGAATTCACCTTAGGTTTCTTTTCTTCTACTTTTTCTTAGTCATTAATTTGCATGAAAACAATTATCTTTATGTTTTTTATTAACATGAGTAGCTAGAACCCTTTTTCTAGGGTTGCGACTATGAATGATTGTTGAATATTGGTTTATTGGATAAAGTTGGTTATCAGATAAATTACTCTTGTGTTCTTGAATTACTATTTTGATGCTTTATCATCATTAGAATAAATTTATTTTCTTTTTCTTGAACTCGGTAGATAAATAGAGGGATAGAATGTGAAATACAAGGAGAATTATCTTTTCTTGCATAAAACTAGAAGTGATTTGTATCTAGGATAGGTAATACCTAGTTGTCATGCTTGGTTATGAAACAAGAAGATAGCTTAATTCTCCATAGTTTATTCAATCTATTACTGTTCAATGATGTAGTTAGACTGTAAACTAGGTACGTGATTAGAGGTTGAGAGATCATAATCATAATATTTACCTTGTAAATCAGTAATTTGATAATCATTTGAAATCCATAAAAGAAATACGATGCATGAATTCTTAGTTATGTTGCAGCTCTGGAATTGTCCCAAACTATTGTTACCATCAAACATGAAGTATTCTAATTCTTTAATTCTTGTCTCGTTAATTTATAAATATAAATCAAACTTTTGTGGCACACTTGCATTTAATTGTGGGTTTAGTGGAATTGAATATAAACTAATAAGTCGTTTGGGTTTAACAATCCGTCTCCGAAAGAGTCGCTATATTACTTGCGCGACCATGTACACTTGTGTATAATTTGGGAGCAACAAGTTGGTGAGGTCTTTAATATGAAAAAGCTAAAAGATTATTGTTTTAAATTAGTGATGTCATCTTGGTCATTACATGTGATAACGATATCTTTAACATAAATTACCAAATAAATACATAGATCTGTAACATATGCCAACAAAACACAAAGTGATAAGCTTTACTACAAGTCATGAGAAGCTCTTGAATAATCGTGCTAGAATTTCAAAATCACACTCGAGGATAATGTTTCAAACCATAGACCAATCGACATGCAAGGTCACTAATCCCCCATACACAAAAAAAACATGTAGTTGTTTCATATAAACTTTTTGTTCAAGGTTCATGTCGCCCAAACTACACCCTTTTACAGAATTAAAGCAGTCGACTACAAAATACAGTAAACCAACTAGGTTGAGATCGAATCCCACAGAGAGTGTTGTTAGAGATATTTATAACTTTCTATTTAAATTCTATTTTGTAACTATTATTGGAGAATTGAATTTTTTATGAGAATTTACTGACTAATTTAACTACTTAGATTCTTATCAATAATACATGCGAACTAGATTACAATTCTTAGATATCGGGACCTAAGCAAATACTTTACTATCAACTCGTTAAGGTGTGTTCATTCTACAAAACAAACAAATATATAAGTCTCCTAAAGCTTTTTGGCCCAATGAAACAATATCACCCTAATTCCTTATTGACACTTGAGTGTCGATTTAATTATTTCATTCATCAAAAGTTTTTAGTTATCCTCTCTCAAGCTCAAGCTATTAGATGGAGGTTGATAGCCTCAAATCCATGTTAATGATCCCTTTTTTTTCTTATCTTAGCATCTTTTGTCAATGTCTCTTCATCCTTCATTCTTCTCTCTATTCCAACCTTAATCTCTTTGTCCTTGCCACCAAGTTCTTGGTTAGGACTTTGATAGTTTGAACGGGAACCCCCCATGAGATTATTAACATAGTGAGCCTCTTCCTCATAAGTTTGGAAAGCATCCTTGATCTATATCTTCCACAACATTCATTTTTTGTGTTGAGGACCCATCACATGCTTCGTCAATACCTCCATTTGTGTCATCAACTTTGTCATCATTTCTTCTTTGGCCTCTTCTCTGAGTATCTCTTCCTTTGACAACTTTTTAGTTGATGCACTAATTATCTTTCCAGCTTATCTGGTGTGCCAAACATTGTTCGTCTTAGTCATTTGGTCAAGCATAACACTGTCCTCCTCATAAGTGTGGTACATCAGTGAACCCTTTACATCCTTGTTGCCCACAGACTTGTTGATTGCATCTAGAGATATGTATAAGATTTCTAGCAACACCTCATTTGTTAGCTTGTGATTCAAATAGTAACTACCTTCTACTAGATCTGAGTCAAACTTTGTGTAGTGCTTTACTTGGCGCTTGCTTGAAGTTGTGGTCTCATCCTTAAGCTTGATGTGTCTACTTGGAGGAAAGAATCTCTCCAATAATGCACTATAAGCTCTGGCCAGATAATGATGGATGCCTTTGGTAATTCTCCAAGTCATGTAGTTGCTTTACCAAAATCACACACAGACAAACACATGGAGGCCCATAAAACCCAACAATAATAGACTAACAAATATACGTGACATACACTTCTTGTGTGAAGTTTTGGTGCGAGAGTAAGATGCCCTTTTTCAGCTCTTCTGAGTATGCTTTCAAGAATGAGAACAACCTCATATGATTCTTTCCTAATAGATACATAGAATGTTGTAATGTAGACAGACTCCAACAAAGTCCTTAAGATGTTTTGTTAAGGTCTTCAAGAAGTAGATCATCGGACAAGCCTTTCATGTCCGGTAAGTATAACATCGTACTAGTGATGTTGAAAGTTGCATTTCTAACCGGTGGTGGAGGCCTAATGGCACTAGCATGGCTCACTTGTGTAGTAGCTTCTGTAGTGGCACACTTTGCTACCATCCTATGGTAGTTCTCATCACCCATTACAAAATTTAACCTTTGACATCTGAATGTTCTTTATATTTCTGAGTAATTGGAACCAAGGGGAGATCTTTGACTCCTAGTCGGACATAAATTATGGAAAGTCCTGCAATGGACAAAAATAACTAGTGTAATTTAAAAAAGAAAATAATAGCTACTTATTGAATTTATACAAATTATAAAACTCTAAACTACACTCCCTTACAACGAGACTAGAATTTTGATGTCACCCAAACTACACCTTTTTACTGAATTAAAGCGACAGATTGTAAAATACTATAACCCAACTAGGTTGAGGTCGAATCCCATAAAGAGAGTTTCTAGAGATCTTTATAACTTGCAATTGAATATAATTTGTAACTATTATTGAAAATTTAGGGGTGTTTATGAGAAATTACAAACAACTTTAAACAAAGATGAACTAGGTTTACAGTCCTTAAATATCGAAACTCAAACAAATATGTTACTGTCAACTCATTTAGGTGTGTTCATTGTGCAAAACTAACGAATCCATAAGTCTTCTAAAACCTCTAAGTCGATTTAGACCATAAGTAAAAGTAATGCATCCATTTAAAATAAGAAAACTAGTAATTTGAGGGTAAAATCTCTATGGAATTGAAATCCAACAAAAATGGTACAATCTTTCATAAAAATCTAGTTTCAATCAATAAAGTAGTAAATTCTCCCTAAAAGCCCAAATCAAGTAAAAATTGAGGCATTTTAGTTTTAAAATTCAAAAATTCATATTTTTTTGGTTTTAACCCATATTGTGATCAAATATCAGCGCAATGCGTGTGAATGCATACCAATCATAAATATAAAAATCATAATACATATTTATTTAGCATGATAAGAGATAGACACTATCCAAAGTATGGGCGTACTAACTTGGAACTCCTACTAGTCCAACTCCAAAGTCTCAGTCCCATAATCACAATATAACGGGAGAGAAAACAATGAATGAAAACAAATATGACACAAAAATACTAATCCAGAACTCAACTACTTTTACCACCAACTTTAAATTCCCTAAGGCATTCTAAGGATTCTATAATCTAGTCTCAAGGCGAAGAACGACCTAAACTAAGTCTCAAGGCTAAGCTACTAATTTAAAGTACCAAAAAAGTCAAAAGAGTATAACTAAGATCATGAAAGCCTAACATCCACTCTAAATCCTTCACAACGATCATAAAACTCATAATATATAGAATTTTAACTAAGCTAAATCTAAAGAAAATAAGCCATAACCTACCTCGAAGATAAATTGCAAACACAAACTGTCACTCGGAAGCATTTCGCTTTTGAAGAGCCTCGAATCGTTGCACGTATAAAAATAGAATCTACGCATTAATATGGGACTGAAAATACTCATATTGGCAATATGAAATTTGTAAACGAAATAGGTCAAAAATTGACCCTCAAGCTCGACATCAAAAAACAAAATAACTACATCATCACGTTCCCCTTGAGATTCGGATCACATGCCCCGAAATTGGGCAAAGATGGGAACAAACTCAAACCTCAAATGGTCTGAAAACGTTACTTTAAAGAAATGGAAATCAAGGATTTTGAGACCCCAAATGAGAAGAAATTGTGAAAGTGAAGCCTAAATACGTAATAGGAAGCACATGGAAAGAATCTAACATTAAAATCACTCGAAATGATCAAGATATAAACGAATCCTTCTTTGTCCAAGCTTACTTTAATGATATTTAAGTCTAGGATGTCTTAGGAAAAAAATGAAGAAGAAACTTAAAACACTCAGAGATCATCGCTCGTGTAGAATGTTCTCGCATGTGTAGATGCCACCACTTTCCTCTGGCTCCATCGGAGTGGCCATAATCTCGTAGCGATGGCAAAGCTTTGCAGGTGCACTATCACCGAAGCGCCAAGGCTCCGTAGCTCCAGCTACCTACTAGTGTCATCAGACTTTGCTGGTATGATTAGCTCATCATAGTAGTGGCTATGAGGTTCCATCAAAGCTCCGCAGGGAGCGAATGCCTCAACAATTATTGCATCAACAACTTAGAGTAAAATACCAATGTCCCGAATGGACCCTCAAGATTTATCCACAGTCCTGCAAACATAAACTGAATATGCTACCTTACCATATATGACATTCTGAACTCAATGGAATTTACAAAATAACCAACAAAGGTTATCTCAATGAAATGTTGATCGAAGTCAACACTACAACCAAAACTAACTAAAAACTAGTAAGCAACCAAACATTACTACGGGACTCAAACCAAAGGTCTTACTAGATCAAAATCAACGTTTTGGAGAAAAGGACACTAATTTAAATCTCATTCCGAGCTCATTTACCAAGAATGTTGACTAAAGTCATCTTTTTCAATTCAAAATCTCCAAATAGGGAAAAATAACTCACCCAAAACTCTCACAAACACCTTGGGGAGAAAGCACACACCTCGACAAACCACACATACAATACATATGCTATGAAGAAGGGAAATATAGTAAGAAAATACAAAATCTAGAAATAAACCACGAAGGACATTATATTATATCCTAAGAAGGTAAGCCTTTCGAGTATACAGAAGACTGTAGTAGACTTGAAGCCCACAAATTTATAGAAATGCAGAAGGTTTGATCAACTCGTGTTGCATTACCTTATTTATATCTAAGCTACCTAGATGAAGGTCACAACAAGATATAGTCCTCGATACTAGGACTTCTGAAGAGGATAAGTGAGAGGTGGTGATGTCTCTCATGCTAGGGTGTGTGATCGATGGCTTGGTAGTACCTATTGATGGAGGGGCTCTAAGCGATCAAAAGTGAAAAGACGAGTTAAAGTGAAAGCCAAGATATTTCCTCATACTTGTTGGCATCTTTGGAATAAGTTAGAAAAAATGAGATGAAGATGGAGACAAGGATGCAATACAAGTTAGGGAATAATCAAAGTATGAGCCTAAGGGACGATCATGGGATATGGGCAAGTTGGTAAAAAAAAAATACTTTCCTCTTTGTTCTAAGAAACTATTGTGAGGATTGGATAATAATGAAATTCCTGAAACAAGAGATAAGTAACAACGCTAAAGGGAGAGGAGTATTTATAGGAAAAAAACTATAATATCACCTAAAAGGACACAATTTAAGTCGAATGATGTATTAGAAGATGAATAAACAAGTCACAAATAATGAAGAGACATATAAAGTAAAAATAAGAATAGATGGAAAGTAAATATTTTGTTAGGATTTTCAGCTTCCATTAAGATGGTTTAAAAGACAAAGTGAATATTTTATAGGGATTTTTTATCATCATTATAATGCTTTAAGAATTAAACCACCCACAAGAACAAATTGCATGTAGTCACATATTTCTAAAAAGACAAAAATGAATGATTTGTGTCAACACAATAATGAGAAATGATATTTCATTTCCTTTTAAAACAAAACACATTTCATTTTCTGTGAAGAGGTCGAAAAAAGAAGAAAAATTATTTATGCTCACCAGACAAAAGGAAAATTTTGTCTAAAGAGCATGGGGACTATTTGTATTGAAAAAGAATAGACAAGAACATGGTAGAGTTATACTCTAACACTTGGAAGGCCAAGCCAAGAATAGTCCTGAAGAAAGATGACACACTTGACTCTAAGACATGAAATAAAAAGCACTCAAGTGAACGAAGGATGAGTCAACTAACGGTACCAGTTGTTATGAAACAACCATAGAGACAATGTCAGACTTTACTTTTTTAGTCTTAAATGTAATTTAATTTGTCATTCTGAGATTTATAAGGGAATAATTCTTGTCTATTAGATCTTGAGAATTTGTCCCTGTAAAAGGGGTCAGCTCTTCCTGTTGAGGACACTTGATTTTTACTTATTCAATACTAAATTCTTACATTTAGAAAACACATTCTTACTTATTACTTACTTGTTAGCTCTTGTGTACATCAACTCGTCTGCAATCATCTTGATCAAGGATATCATCGAAATTGGGCTAACATGCTCTAATTACTTCATATTGTTAATTTATTGAGTGTTATTTAGCTTACCAATTATTTACAACATTCCTATTTATCATTTTGTTATTAATCAATTCAATGCATGTGCTCTTTAAATTTCACATACAAATTTAATTGTACCTTTTTTTGGGTAAATAGTACCACAATTTACTAGCAAAGAATCAAAGAATTGGGTGTTGGTACTAACATTTGTTGTAACATCACTTGAACTTAATGAAAAAAAATTTATTAAAGATTTGAGGAGAATAATGGATTATTTGTATTTATGGATGAAAAAAAAAGCCTTGAAAAGAGTTGTTGAGTTTTTGGTTATATATATGACTTGTGCTTGTAATCTAAGAAAATGTGCTTGAGAATTAATATGACAACTAAATTATGACAAATGAATAAAAACATGAGCTAGATCTCTGATAAAGATCAGGTTACCAGAATAAACAAGAAAATTATGCGGAAGCAAAATAATAAAGATTAAAGACAGAAACTGAAAGATATGCAAAATTCAAGAATAAAATCCCCAATTTCAAGATAAAGTACTAAGAACCCTAATTGATTTTAGTATTCAAAATTAGTGGATTAAGACTAATTGTGATACTAATAGAGTCAATTCAAGAACTTAGATCAAAAGTGATCTAGACCCCTATTACGATGAAATTAGAGACAACAATTAGTATAAGACTAATCACCTTCTTAAATTTAGAATAGAATCCAAAGATATCAAATTAACAATTAATCTTACCACTTAAACAATCATTATTATAAGGTTGTAAGATAAATCCATAGTCACCACACACAAATGTGTAAAGAAGAGAAACCTCTCAAATAATACGTATGCATGTCTCTTAAAATAATAAAATCAACCCCTATATATAGGGAAAACCTATCCCAAATAGAATAGGATTTAAATCCTACTTTTATGAAAACTTTAAACTAGGAAACTTTAAACTAGGTAACTTTTAAACTAGGAAACTTTTTAAACTAGAGAAATTTTAAACTAGGAAACTTCTAAAATAAGCACTTTTGACTTTAAGCATTCAACTTTTTGGACTCTTTTATTGGGCTTCGCGTGACCCAATCTTCTTTATTTTGGGCTTGAATTTGGACACCTCTTTCGTGATAAACATATTCTTGATTTTGTATTGAAGCCTGTCAACTTTAGTACAAGTAGACTGACATGGATGCTATCATTCCCCTCTTCTTGAAAATAATTCATCCTCAAATTTAAATCTCTCAAAATCAAGACGACATGAATTAGCAAATAACATCCATTACTCGAAAGCAACAATGGTAGGAACAAAACAAGATAGTGACCATGTGTAAACTTAACCCAATCAATCCTGACATGTATAAATACACCCTTATAAAGCATGTGAACATCATCATCCCAATAAAAAATTCTCCTACTTATATAAACACAACAAACTCCTTGTCTAGATGACATTGCGAATGATACATTCAACTTCAATTTAGCTCTATCAATAATGTTTTCCAACGGGCATGACAAAGACAATATAAAATTCCTATCAAATTGAACACTTTTGTGATATAGTCAAGCATCTTCAATTATACCTCCCAAACATTCCTCCTCATAAATAGTAGTCACTCATTCTTCAATATACATTATATCCAAATAAGCATTGAGGTGCTCATAATCATGTACCTCATCATCACTAGTAGCAAACACTCTTTTCAACTTACAATAACCAACACTTGAAGAATTATGAATCATTACATATTTAGAATCATATTCCAACAAGTTATCACACAAAAACACTTGAACAAGAGAGAAAGAATCCTCAAACTTATTCACAAGATCCCTCCCATAAACATCACACCTCTTTTTAACAAGTGAGAATCCATAATCAACTATATCATGCTCAATTTTAAAAGAGTTCACATTACTCTTATTGAAGTTAGTGACTTGTTATATAACAAAATATCATCATCATCATCAAAATCAATAAAGTCACCAACATAAGAATTAAGAGTGTAGTTCATTACCTCCAAGAAGACTTTAGGTGTTTTAGGAATACCAAGAATGTAAATCAACCAATTATACATACCATACTTGGTCTTATGTAGCAAAGGAATAACATTGCCTCGTTTTTCCTTTCTCATTGGTGTTAGATCCACAATTGCCTTGTTGAACTTTTTGTTATGATCCTTATCTTGGACAGATCCAAAATAATTCTTTTTACCTTTATCGTTCTCATCAACATACACTTTCTTAATATGACTTGTAAAATCAACCACTTTAGGATTAAGTTCATCCAATGACTTTGGTTTTTCAATGCATACTTTCCCATGAGAATCTATGAGAAAGTCAAAACAACTAGAAGAAGAAGTAGGAATACTAGAGTTAGAAAAAGAAATAACCTTAATCAAACTCTCTTATTTTTCTCTCTCAAACTCACTATCATCCTTTTTTTCTTTCATGGTTGTCTCTCTTTTCTTTTCTCTCATTCTCACTTTTTTTCTCACTTTACATCCCATTCTCTTCACACAACACACCCTCTCATTTTTCCTCTCTTGGAATGTCAGAATGATCTCCCTTTCTCCTCTCAATCTTTTCTCTCTCAAATTTCTTCATTGCCTCTTTCACTCGTTTCTAATCTTCATAAACTTGGCATAGAATTCTCTCAATATATCCTTGCTATAGGTCCCAGGGCGCTGATCCATCCACTCGTATTTGTGTTTCTAATAGAGCCGGTGGATGTCAGGTATGGTGTGTAGGCTTCCCGTGAGAACTCTGCGCTACTCAGTGATCAGTCGGGCCTTCTTTCTCTTTTCATTCAACATCGAGGCATCCATGTATATCTATCATTGACCCTCAACGCACCACCTATTTGGCTCATTAGTAATCGGAGCAATGTTGTTGTTTAGTGGCACTGGAACCTCTCCCGAACTAATAGCCTCATCAGACGAGGCAACTCGGCCATGTGAACTCGAGCCTGTGGCAGATCCAGAAGCAGACCCTGCAGTAGAGGTGGACTCAGAACCGAAAGCAGACCCAGCCAGTGATCCGATTAGTGTATCCTTCTCATTAGACTGGGAGGCACTGACTACGTCGGGAACCACCTGCTTGGACTGATTCTAAGTATCCCGAGGTGCTGTGGGTAATGTCCTCCCAGTGGGGGGGACATATTCGGGGTCTTTCTCAGCATTAGTATCCTCATTGATTAGCCGACGGGTTGGTGCCGTTAATTTGGATCTACCCTTGACGACTATAGCTTTCTTCGGGGCCATGGTACCTATGGAGTGAGAATTAGTACCTATATAAACTAAAAACACACTCAAAAAAAATTTAGAACAAAGAACGAACCAAACAAAAAACTAAAATAAATTCCAAACAGTGGCCTCAGTGACCACCTACGGTGGGTACTTACGGTCCATGGGTCCCCTCCGTAGGTCAGAGGCTCCAAAATATTTGGGCTCTGATGGGAACTACGGATGTGCAGAACGGTCCATAGATTGATCTACAGACCATAGTCCACCTCCGTGGTTCCACACTTAGTGGAATTGCTATGAGTCACAGACCACGGACCTGATCTACGGTCCGTAGATTGACCTACGGTCCATAGACATGGTATCGTGGACCAAGTCTGTGCTAGGTATCCGACACGCCTCATGGGTAAACCAATTTTTCGACAATTACAAGCATTCATCCTAAGTCTAATCATGCATTTCAACACAATTTATGATAGTTTGTCATTCCTAGGGTTCCAATTACTCATTTTTCAACATGTATTTCGTACTAAACTAGGAACCCTAAGTCGAAACTTATATTTAGACTCTAATTTCACCAAGTTATTTCGTTACTAAGACTACACAATCACTATTTATCGCCCCATGGGTGTTTCTAACATAGTTTAACATGCAATTTCATACTTCGACAACTCAAGGTTAAGAACCACTTCATGACTTCACAATTTGGCATAATGAGTAACAAAATTCAGATTTAAGTTGAAATCAAGTATATCTGAAGCAATGAAAGTGGGTGATTGTGTGATGTTTAAACTTCTTAGACCTTTTGGACACCGAACCCGGACCTTGACTTCTTCTTGGCAACCAAAAATGGAAGTGCTCAGATTTTAGGGAAGAGAGGAATGGGAATGAGTTGGGAGTAATGATATGTATGGAAAATGGGGAGTGGTTTGGGGATATAATGAGGGAGTTATGGGATTTGGAGGGGTAGAAACGGTTAGGAGGGAATATGGGAAAGGGGGGAGTGATTTGAAAAAGGGAGGGTTTTATTTAAAAGAGGTCCGGGTCGGGTCGGGTAGAACTAGGGTTTGGACCCACGAGACCCCGTCTACGGTCCGTGAGTTGACCTACGAACTGTAGATGGAGTCCGTAGGTCACGTACACACTTAGAAAAATTTAGGAAACTTACCTGGGGTCTATGGCTACCATTCACGGTCCGTAGTTTGACCTACGGACCGTCGATGGTCTCCGTAGACCTCTGCACCAGACATTTTCTGCAGATTTTGCTTTTCCTCCCTGCATATGTAGCAACAATTAGGCCTTTCTTTTTACATTTCCTGGACACTTTTTAGACACAAACCCTATGCTATATCTAGCCAACACTAAAACAAGAAATAAAGCACCTATCTAAAGGAACACAGAAAAGCAAATAAACAAAGAAAACTACTAAAGAGAAATGAAAAACCTATAGTTAGATAGATTGTACATCTTGGGTTGCCTCCCAAGCAACGCTTGATTTAACGCCGCAGCACGACACAGGCCTCTTGATTACTCAGACTTCATCAAGATAGTAGGCCTCAACAACTTCTTGCACACTTTCCGCGTTTCCCAGATAGACCTTGATCTTTTGTCCGTTTACCTTGTACCTTGTTCGCTCACTGTTCTCAAGCTCAACCGCTCCATGTGGGAGCACTTCCGTGACTAAGAATAGCCCAGTCCACTTGGACTTGAGCTTGCTGGGAAACAAGCGCAACCTAGAGTTGAATAGAAGCACAAGATCACCGACAACAAATTCTCACTTTTTAATCCTTAGATCATGATACTTCTTCATCTTCTCCTTGTACAAGGTTGAACTTTCATAAGCTCTTAGGCGAAACTCATCAAGCACATTCAAGTCACTCATTATCTACTGCGATGCGGTGCCCCAATCCAAATTTAGCTTCTTTAGTGCCCACATTGCCTTATGCTCTAGCTCTATCGGCAAATGGCAAGACTTCTCATATACAAGTTGATAGGGGGACATACCTATGGGAGTCTTAAATGCGGTGCGATAGGCCCATAGAGCATCATCTAGCTTCCTTGACCAATCAGTTCTATTAACATTCACAGTCTTCGCCAGATTCTGTTTCATCTCTCTGTTGGACACTTCAACTTGCCCACTAGACTGTGGATAGTAAGGAGTGGCCACATTATGGCGGACGCCATATTTCTCAAGTAGTGCCTTGAACAACTTATTACAAAAATGGGAACCTCCATCGCTGATAATCGCCCTAGATGTACCAAATCTGGAGAAGATATTCTTTTTCAACAATGCGGTGACACTTTTACCTTCATTGTTGGGAAGCGATTGCTTCCACCCACTTCGACACATAATCGATCGCAACAAGAATATACGTCATCCCATGTGAACTCACAAATGAACCCATAAAATCAACGCCCCATACATCAAACAACTATATCACCAATATAGGATTCATAGGAAGCTCTTGCCTCTTTGAAAGTCCTCATTCTCTTTGGCAACGATCACAAGACTTGGCGAAATCATGAGCATCTTGGTGGATGGTAGCCAGTAATACCCACACTGCAAAATTTTATGCACAATCTGAATACCACTATGATGCCCATCAACAGGCACGCCTCTAGTATACTCAACATCTCGACCTAGGGCACACAACGACGAATAATCCCATTAGCACAACTACGATACAAGTAAGGCTCATCCCAAAAGAACTTCTTCACATCATGCATAACTTTTTCCTTTGGTGAAAAGACAAATATGATGGCACCAAATCACTTGCCAAATAGTTAGCAAAGTCTGCGAACCAAGGAATCAGATCATGAGAAGCTGCCAATACCTGATCATCTGGAAAACATCATTAATTTTAGTCCTATCAACAAGCTTGAGCATAGCTTCTTCCTCCAATCTGGACAAGTGATCGACAACCTGATTTTCTGTGCCTTTTCTATCTTTCACCACAAAGTTGAATTCTTGCAACAACAACACCCATCTAATCAACCTCGGTTTCTCATCCTTCTTAGCCATCAAATACCTTAATGTAGAATGGTCAGTATGCACTATGTCCTTAGTACCAAGAAAGTAGGAATGAAATTTCTCGAATGCGAAAACCACCGCAAGAAGCTCTTGTTCAGTCATTGTATAGTTTTTTTGAGCCACATTTAGAGCTTTGTTAGCATAGTAAATAGGATGAACAATCTTCTCTCGCCTTTGTCCCAATACCACACCAAGCTCCACTCCACTCGCGTCACACATTACCTCAAACGATTGTCCCCAATCCGGTGAAATAATGATAGGTGCAGTAACTAACTTCTCCTTCAACTCCCCAAATACTCTCAGACAAGCATCATCAAAATCAAACTTATACTCCCTTTCAAGCAGTTTGCACAATGGATGTGCAATTTTGGAGAAATCCTTGATGAACCTCCTATAGAAACCTGCATGCCCAAGAAAACTTCTAACACCTTTAACAAAGATAGGTGGCGGAAGCTTTTCTATTACCTCAACTTTTGCTCTATCAACCTCAATACCCTTCTCAGAAATCTGATGACCCAGAACTATCCCTTCTTTCACTATGAAGTGGCACTTCTCCCAATTGAGCATAAGATTGCACTCTTCACACATTTTAAGGACCTCGGTCAAATGGTCCAGACAACGATCAAAAGAGTCACCTACCACAGAGAAATCATCCATAAATACCTCAATAGTGTCCTCCACCATATTAGAAAATATCAATATTATACAACGCTGGAAGGTCGCAGGAGCATTACACAACCAAAATGGCATCCGTTTGAAAGCGAAAGTCCCATAAGGGCAAGTGAAGGTGGTCTTCACTTAGTCTTTCGGAGCTATAGAAATCTGATTGTAGCCCGAATACCCATCAAGGAAACAATACCAACCCTTACCCACAAGTCGGTCCAGCATCTGATCCATGAACGGCATAGGAAAGTGGTTCTTTTCTGTCCAAGCATTTAATTTCCAGTAGTCCATGCAGACTCTCCATCCAGTCACGGGCTACATCGAAACAAGCTCGTTTCTCTCATTAGGTACCACATTAATCCCACCTTTCTTGGGCACACACTGAATAGGACACACCCAACTACTATCTACAATGGTATAAATAACTCCAGTATCCAACCACTTGATGATCTCCTTCTTAACTACCTCTTGCATATGTGGATTTAGTCTTCTCTGGTGCTCAATACTAGGCTTGTGAACCGGCATGAGTTGAATTTTATGATAAAAAATACCAGGAGGAGTCCCAATAATGTCCGCAATAGTCCACCCAATAGCTCGCTTGAACCTCTTCAACACGGAAACCAATGCCTCAACTTGTGCCACATTCAAATCTCCCGCAATGATGACCGGTAAAGTACCATCTTTCCCCAAGACTACATACCTCAAATGTGATGGTAGAGCCTTAAGCTCCAATTTCGGAGCCTCTTCAACAGACGGTCTAGCAGGTGGAGAGTCTGGATTCTTCATGTCTAAGTCCAATCTCTTTGGTTTTGAATGGACTTCACCTATCAAGTGTGGTGACCAATTCATCATAGTCTTCAATACCATCACCATCAAAGTTCATCATTACCGTTGCTAGTGCATCAACACCCAACCTCTCTTCAATAGGCACCTCAGAACCACTCTCTACAATATGTGTCACCATAGATACCGATTTGAACTCACTACTCTGCTTCATAGACCTAGAGATATTGAAAGTTACCTCTTCATTGTTCAATCGGAACTTCATCTGCCCTTTCTCCATATCAACCAAGGCGCGCCCAGTAGCTAGGAATGGTCTCCCAAGGATAATGGGAACCTCAAAGTCAACATCACAATCAAGTATCACAAAATCTGCCGGAAAGATAAAAGACTCCACTTTCACTAGTACATCTTGAAGCATACCAATGGGTTTCTTCATAGTTCTATCGGCCATAAGCAGTCGCATCGCAATCGGTTTTGGATCCCCTAAACCAAACTTCTTGTAAATAGACAATGGCATCAGATTAATACTAGCACCCAAATAGCACAATGCTTTTGCAAAATGTAGTAACCTAATGGTACAAGGAATAGTGAAAGCACCAGGATCCTCATTCTTCTGCACAAGGGACCTTGTAGCAATAGCACTACAATGTTGCAACTTATCATCATCTTTAAAACTCACGGCCCGCTTCTTATTTACCAAATCATTCATAAACTTCACATACCCATGCATTTGCTCCAAAGCTTCTATCATCGACACGTTGATGGAAAGCTGCTTCAACATACTAATAAACCTGCAGTATTTTCCTTCTTCAGTCTTCTTCACTAACCTCTATGGGAAAGGGGGTGGAGGTCTAGGCATGGGAACAACTTTTTGGGTTATCTCCACTTCATTCTCTGTTGCATTCTCGGACTCTCCATTTACCTCAATCACATCATCATTTTTGCTATCCTCAACTTTAACCCCAGACGGCATAGATGGATCAATGGTTTGCTTACCCCCTCGAGTAGTGATTGCCATACAATGCCCATCATTCTTTGGATTTTGGATGGTATTGCTAGGAAGTGTGCCAGGTTGACGTGGGTTTATTGTAGTAGACAACTAAGTCATCTGCTGCTCAAGATGCTTAATTGACACTGCATGGGCATCAACTTTTTGACCAATACCAGACAAGTCATTTCGCATCTCCTTCACATTCTCATCAGTCGAATCAAACCTCTTCATCATCTTCTGCATCATATCATCAATTTGTGACATATTACCTCCAGCTTCCCTATTACTAGATTCTCGATTTTGAGGAGGGACATAAGGCCCAACCCGATCGTTTCTATTGACATAGTTGTTCCAGTTGTAGCTGTTGTCGCGATTGTAGCTCCCATCCCAGACATATTGACCCTCTCGGTTGTAGTTTTCATAGTTTTGACCTTGGTTTCCTTGACCTTGGCACCAATTATCCGTATTGGAACCTTGGGCATTGGCTCGGAAACCCCCCATCTGATCATTCACCGCATAAGTGTCCTCTTCATAGTAACATTCCTCAACCGGTGGTGGATTTCTAGTCAAATAATTGACAGTATTTACCTTTTCAGTACCTCCGCTCACATGCTTCAACACCAACCCCAGTTCGGTCCTCATCTGAGCCATCTCCTCATGAATATCTTCAGCAAATTGGCTAGTTGTAGCTTGGAGTGCAAATGTGTTTCTCTAGTAACTGACTTTATAGTGCTCCACGCTATATTGTTTCGGGAAATTTTATCTAGTTTCTCAGTGATCTGCTCAAAAATGCACTCACTATATGAACCTCCAGCGACAGTATCAAGCGCCGCCTTACTATTGTCATCCTGACCTTGGTAGAAGTATTCCTTCAGCGATTCATCATCAATGCGGTGATTCGGGACACCTCTTATGAAAGCAATGAACCTGTCCCAAGAACTACTCACAGACTCTCCAAGTAGTGCTATGAAGTTGTTGAGTTTATCTTTGTGGTTCAGCTTCTTTGACACAGGAAAGTATTTTCCAAAGAAAACATCAGTTAATTGGTCCCATGTGTAGATTGAGTTATAAGGAAGTTCAGTAAACCACACAGCAGCATCGCCAGTCAATGATAGAGGGAATACTCTCAATCCAATGGCATCCATGTCCAAGTCCGGTCGACCCACACAACTTTTGCAAACACTCCTCAGCTTGGCTATGCGCTCATGTGGATCCTCCAATGCCAAACTAGAGAACAAACCCCTTGTTGTAAGCATCTGCATCAGACTACTAGTCGCCACGAATGCATGCCCTAGAGGTAGAGGGGGTAGAACAAAAGGTCCATCAGATTCAGCAGCATTAAAGTTGACCCTATAGTTATCTCGCAGTCTTGGTCCTGGTGGAGCCTGTACCTTTAATGCATCTCCCAGTAGATTCTCACCCTGAACCTGATTATTCTCGTCACCAACTCTCGGAGGCTGCAACTCAACCCCATCACCTAGATCTCCTCCGATAGGATTGACTGGGACTCCTTGGTTATTCATTCTTTGCAAAGTTATGTTCAATTCTGGATCGTAGGGAGTAAGTGGTTCACCTTGGCTCCGTGTACTTGGCATACACTAGAGTAGGAACTTGAGAGAAACAAAAATAAAAGAAAAAGTAAAATTAGGAAATATTTGACTAAAGTTCAATAATGTAGTTAAACTTAATCTAAAAGCCTTATTCACTGGCAATGGCGCCAAAAATTGATACACTCAAATTACACCTCCCTAAAGAAGTATAAGCGATCGTTATCAAGTAAAGAACCCAACTTAGAGGTTGGGGTCGATCCCACGAGGAATATGGTTTAGACTTAACTTTAACCCACAATTATATTCATTTAGTCAACGTATTTCCGAAACAAGTAATTAAATGGGGGGTGGGATTTGTGAAACAAATTCTGGAAATTATGTGAATAATCAGTGAGCAAGAGTTAAACTTTAGTTGTTATCAAGATGAGAGAGAAACTAGGGTAGACGTGTTCCCCATAAGCTCATAATGCGGTAATCCTAGTAATAGTAATCCTTTCCTAGTGTATTACATGCAAAGTGATAAGTTAGGTATCTCTAATTCCTTGGTCTAGCAACTAGAGAATTTTACCCCGCACCTTGGTCCGGATATGTGTGTATAATTTACTAACCCTTACCTTTACCTCATATTTAAAGTTCGGGACGTAATGAGATCTTGGAATATAATTGGGAATGGTTCAGTTAAAGTCCAGAAATTGGTAATATTGTGATAGACCTTCTAGCTCCATTATTTTACTTCAACTGCCGGTGCATCTGTCGGGCTTATGGGGGTCCGTGCAGGTGGTTTCTTTTATTGTGCACGACCGTACCCGTCGGGTTTATGGGAGCCCGGCGGAGTTAGTTAGATTCCTTGTCTTTGTTGCCTGTACGCTCGTGTACATACCCACATTTACTACTCTTTTGCCCTTGATTGTGACCTTTTATTTGCATTTCAGTTCACTTTTGCTTATCTTGCTCAGTCG
>JAJOOR010000684.1:0-18266 GCA_036250505.1 Solanum acaule
ATAATAATAAAAATATTAATTAATTATTTTGAATTAATAAAATATGAGAAAAGTCAAATAGCTAGTCTAAAAATATAATTAAGAAATACTAGCTTATTTATTAAAATTAAAAGAAAACATATATTTTTTGTAGTTTTTCAATCTTTTAAAATAAACTTACTAAAATACGATGAAAAATAAAATATTTAATTTATATATAAAAGCAATATTTATGTACTAAAAATGGTGTAATACCTTAAATTCGGTCAAAAATTACGTGTCTACAATGAAGATGGGCTGTTAGAAAGCGGATCTTGAATTTAAATTTTATCAGTTCAATATTTAAAGTTTTTAGCATCAAATTATTATAATTTTGGAGTTGCAGGTTCAGATTTAGTATTCTCTGTTTCAATTTGTTTATCCCCCCTTTTTTATTTACTTTGCACAGAGTTTAACAAGTAAAGAACACATTTATCTAGTGGTATTAAATAAAAGATATGTAGAATGTACTAAAACGTCATTTCATCTTATAGTCTTAAACATATCATAACAAAAAAAAAAAAAAATTGAAATCAAAGAATTATTGGAAAAAAATTGAAACAAAGAGAATAGTATTTTATTACGATTTTTGTAAAAGTTTACACATAAGTTTAAATTTATGATTAAATTTAGATGAAATCGATATTTGAATCCACACTTGGTTGGAAGCAACATGTTTCTCGTCGATTTACTATGAACGGCACACATTTTTTTGTCATCATTCTAATAAGACAAAGTATGAATAAAAATTAATCGATTTTAATATAAATATCGAACAATTACGAGTGAAAAGCAAAAAAATATCATGTCTTTCTAGTCCACTCCTTTCTTTTTTTCACGTAACAAAATTACTAGTACACTACACAATAAGTAGTAATGGAACCAAATTTTTTATTCAAGAAATTTAAAATATAAAAAAAAATATACGAAGAAATTAAAGAACTTCAATATATATTATATAAATAAAAAATAAATTTACAATATAATTTCTCGTCAAACTCTCTTGGTCTTACTTGTCTCCGATCTTAACCACAAGGAATGAGGTTTTGTATTGTTTTGCTGGTCTTTTTTGCCATCGACATCCCCTTTATTTCCTTTTCGAAAAAATTCATGATTGTCACATTTTTATTTTATTATATTGGAAAGTACGATTCTTTATCCTAATATTCTCATTTTGATTCCATCTTCATAGGTTACTATTTTTCCATCACATAATTACGATTTATCATAGATTAATCATTAAAGTCACACAATTATACTCTCTATCAAAAGAATTGTAAGAACTTTTACCTTATATTATACAAAATTTACTATTGATGGAGAAATCAACTCTCTATGGCTAATTTTTTTAATCTATTTTAAAATTTTATTTAAATAAATATAATAAAAAGTGAACCGACTCGATTTGATCCAAAACTCATATGTAAAACTTAAAATACTACTTCCTCTGGTTTATATTATTTGTTCTTTAGTCGTCTTTGACATACTTTAAAAAGTTACTTACTCTTAAAAATTAAGAAGGTTTTTAATTAAATTATTTTTGGTTTTTTTTGTAAAAAAAAAAAAAAAAAAAAAACTAGAAAGAAGATAAGTTGGGTACAAAAGAGATTTTTGTTTATGGCCTACATTTACTTGCTAAGATGTCCATGTGCCTCTCAAACAAACAATTAATGGTGACATGACATTATATCACATATGTATCATGTTGGGTTTTGGGTGAGGATTTTTGGAGATTCACTAATTTTTACATAATTTTAATATTTGTATTGAGAATTGGTTAACAATATTTAAGAAATTTGTGTTAAGAAACTTAATAATAAAGTAATCTCTTGGTCCAGTTAACTTTGTTGCCCACCTCGGTGGTGATGATTAGAATCTCCTTGAATACTTATTTATATATATATTTAAATCTAAAGAACCAATATATATATTTTTATATCATATATAATTTTAGATCTTAAGAATTAATAAATTTCAAATTCTAAATTATATTAATATTCATTTCACACGAAAGACTGAAGTCTCAAGTAAAAACAAAGTGAGATAAAAAATTTTAAAATTTATGCATTCTCAAAAACTAAAAAAAAAACTTTTAAAGTGTCCTAAATCCTAGTCAAGGAGAGTAGCAAAACATAAGTGGATTTCATTTTTGTTACTAGATTGAAAAAAATTACTTTATTATTGAGCTTCCAACATGCATTTCTTAGATGTCGTAAAGGTCTTGCACGAAATAGAATTACATTTTGCTGGAGAAATATTTTTAGGATAATATATTTCACTTCATAATCTGATACGATAATATAATATTAGATGTTGTATTATAGTTTTTGCTTTTGGTAATAAATTTTAGCATATTGTGTATTGTATTCCAATTACCACATTATGTTATTGTTGTTTTTGTTGTCTTATGATAGAATTTACACTGTCTTTTTATTACTCTCTTTTTTTTCAATATTTCCTTCTTCTTTGTACATAAATTTGTTGTACTTGAATTGAGGGTCTTACGGAAACAATTTTTCTATCTCCATGAAATAGTGATAAGGTCTACCTACATTTCACTCTTCTCACACCTCACTTGTGAGATTCCTCTGATATGTTATGTTATTGTTGTTGTATTCTAATAAACAACAACAACAACAACAACAACAATAATCAAAAGTGTAAACAAACCATAGATAATAACAAAACTCAAAGAACAAGAAACTATAAGAATAATACTACAAACAATAGTGTATAGTAAAAATAAGCAAGTAAACACTCAATTATCTAACCAACCTCCTATCTTAATCCATATTTTTTTAACCTTCTATCAAAGGTCGGGTCCTCAGTAAGCCAAAGTTACGTCATATCTTGCCTAAATTATCTCTCCTCAATACTTTTTCCGACTTATCTCTAAAACCACCCATAACCAACTTCTCTTACTTACATACCCAATACAAAAAAAAATAAGTTTCATTTTCCCAAAAAAAAATATTTTCCTTCATACCGAACACACCCAATAACTCATGGAAATGTTCTAGGCCCAATTTGGCCCAAATCACAAGGTTCGTTCATCCTTGACCCGAATTAGAATTTCGACATTGTTTTTCTCTCTTTCTCATAGTTGCTCCATGGCCATCATCTCTTTACAAAATTTGCTTCATTCATAATCTTCACAATCTCAACTACCCCTTTTACACTTCCCCACAACAACAACAAACAAAAAGATTGAATCTTTTTCCCTTAAGTTCCAAAAAATTGAATTTGAAGATCCCCCCAAAAAATCATCATTTCTTGAAATCTCTAAGTCAAAATTTTCAATTTTTCAGATTCCACACCTTAATGGGTGTGATTTAAGATCAAGAAATCATGTTGGGTGCTGTCCAATTAGGACTTTTTGCAGCAGGGGTTGTACTTTTTGTCCCTATGGGTATGGCAGGTTGGCATTTAAGCCGTAACAAGATGCTCTTTTTCAGCTGTGCCCTTTTCATCACTCTTGCTGTTGGTGTTCATCTTGTTCCATATTTCCCTTCTGTTACATCTTTTCTTTCATCAGGTTCAAGTTCAGGTTCAGATTCTTCATCATCTGTTATTGTAAATCGCGATTCTTGTTTTTCTTTACTTCATCAAGTAGCATTTGATTTTCAAGAATTGAGTAATAATAGTAAAAGGGGTTCTTGGAAATGGGTTGAGTCTGAAAATGTTGTAGATTGTGATTTCCAGAAGTTGACTAAGAATGATGCTTCAGATTTGTTAAATGGGTCATGGGTTGTTGTTGCTGGGGATTCACAAGCAAGGTTAATGGTGGTTTCACTTTTGGAGTTGTTATTGGGGGAAAGTAAGATGGAGATAATAAAGAAGGATCTTTTCTTGAGGCATAGTGATTATAACATATTTGTTGATGAGATTGGGATGAAGCTGGACTTTATATGGGCACCTTATATGAGTAATTTGACTGATTTGATAATGGGGTTTAAAGAAAAAAAGAGTTATCCTGATGTATTTGTGATGGGGGGAGGGTTATGGGATATGTTACACGTAAATAATGCTTCGGAATATGGTGTTTCATTAAAGTCTTTGAAGGATTCAGTAGTTTTGTTGTTACCAGTTTCTTCAGCGTTTGCTAACAGTGATGGTTCTGGGACGAACAATGTGGTTCCAGTTCAGTCGCCCAGCTTGTTTTGGTTGGGGATGCCTAAGTTGATAAGCTCGATGTTGAAAACAGATGAGAAGAGGGAGAAGATGAATGATGTAATGTGGCAAGCTTATAATGACGAACTTTACAGAAGTAAGCTGCTTCAACAATCGGGTGGACCGCTGTTTTTGCTGGACGTGCATTCGTTGAGTAATAACTGTGGAGCTGATTGTACGTCCGATGGAATGCATTATCAGGGGGCCGTCTACGAAGCTGCTGTACATATCATGTTAAATGGATTGCTGATAGAATCTAACCAGAAGCTATGATGGAGCAATTATGGTTAATGATGTGACACCCTTCCGCAATGGGAAAGGGCAATAGAATTACTTTGGTAATTGCTAGAGCTCATACTTCAATAACGTCGGTGATTATTTTTTTTCCAAGTATTCATTTGGCAACTGATATTTCTATAGCAAGAATTGATGGTAGTTCATATTCTTTTCCCCTTGTTCATTTGTATGATTACTGATACTTACACGAATTGTATTCTAGAGCAGGAGAAACTCCTCATATCTCATATGTAGAACAATCGACGTTTCTGAAATATGTACAATATTTTGAGTATCCAATTAAATGATTGTATCTCTATATGGTATTCTACTTGCTTTTATGTCAAGTTGACCTTGTCTCTCTTGAAGCTAGTTAGATTTGATACCATAATAGACCTTGTCTTTTCCTGCTTCCCTAGTTGAATTAAAAAGGTTGATGGATTAAACACTTGCTGTTTCAGTCCAAAGCGACTGTTGAGAATTCCAGGATCGTCTTGTACTAGGAATATGACCTGAAATTTAGGTATTTTAGAAATACCACTTCAGTTACTTCCTCTCAGGTGTGTGTTGGGTCAGGGTGGGGGTGGGGGAAGGATATCACAATCAGCTTGTCAATTTGCAGAGTTGTGTACCTTGGAGCTGCAGTTTTGTTATTTTTGGAGTCGAAGCCAGTTGTGTAATTCTTGTGGCAGTTGCAGTTGTCACTTGGGTTTGATAGAGATACCACAATTAGTTTGTCAAATTGTGGTATCATTGTACCCTTGTACTCCTCTCATACCGTTCCTTGCAATTACGAGACAGATAAGCTGCAAAAATGATACTTCATTGCATTTTTTTTAAAATTTGGAGTCGAAGCTAGTTTTGTATGTTTCTTGGTAGTTGTAAGGTCTAACTCGAGTTTATATATGACTCTTTTGTATGTTTGATGCTTGTACTTTGAAGTTTGTAGTCTTGCATCGGAATTAGAACTTCATCTCCAGAAAGCTTCTTACTCTCCTTGTATGTTTGAAGCTTCGTTGGGGTTGGGTACATGTCGGATCCTCCAAAAGTAATGCACTTTTGAGGATCCAACACTGGTGTGGCAACACTTTTGGAAGGTCCGAGCATCATAGCTTTATAAGCTATGAGTGGAAAGAAAAGATGATTTTCTGATTGTGTTGTAATGATGCAAGGTGAGGAAATTTGTCTCTTCTTCCCTCTCCAACCACTGGAATTTTCGTTATGACTGTAAATGAAGTTTGTCTTTAATTGCATTTTTGAACTTATTTAGATATATAGTTATTTGCTATGTTGCTCGCACTCTCTGAAAATGTTGTTGTACCTTTGTCAGATCCTCCAAAATGCACTAGCTATGGAGGATACAATACGCACCTGTCAATATTTTTGAAGAATCCGAGTAATGTAGGTTGTTTGTCAACTTTCTAAGGTGGGGAGGTAGTTATTATCTTGAATATAAATGTCCTTTAGTTTGTTAGGAAGCTTTGAATTAGGGAGAAAATCAGGACAAAAAGCTAGAGATTTACCTTTCTCAGCCCTTATAAATAGAGAATGGACCATAATTCTAGTACTACAACAACATACTCGGTGTAAAATTATGCCCTCCTGATTCGGATCTTTAGGCATTTATCGCCTGAACATGGAATTCATCTGCTGGAGTGAAAATTATCTACAGCGACACCGGCTGTATGTGCAACATTATTTTTCATATAGCTAACCAACACAATACAATACATGTATAAACAATGAAACATACAACATACTTACTATTACATTCAAGTGATCTTACAACTTTGCACTCCAAAATCTACATCTGGTAGTTCCCCGTCATAAACAAGCACAACTCAAATAAGTTCCAGGAACAGATACAATTCTAGCACAATCCTACGATTCGAACTGCTTACCTTGATAAGTCTGTCCAAAATTCCATATCTTCGGAGCAACATTGTAAGATGTTAAGGTGACTCCATCACTGCTTGTTATCTCGAAAGAAAGTGGTTGATTCTTCAAGTCCGCACTTATATGCCATATTTGGCCCCAAATCCTACCCATAGGGAGCCATCCTGTTCTTGAACCCTTAACTTTTGCTGCCACTATATCACCCGTGCCTGCAACGTTACTGATTAAGACAGACAAGAATATTCCAGCACCATTGATTGTAAATCGAACTCCTCCTTCCTTTCTGCACTTTATTCTGTTGGAAATTGTGAAAAGAGGCACACTGTAAATTCTCCATCAACTGTAGATTCAGAAAGAAGAGCTAACAAAAACTTGAATGTTCAAATAAATAGGGAATTATACAAGTACTTGCTAATAATCAAGATACAAAACTATACTGTATCTGGAGTTCAGAGGAACTTTTGCAAGACTCAAGAAGAAGAAAACAACACACCCACTAGAGAAGTTGTTTTTGAAAAACCCTCGGTTGAGCAAACAATGAAAAAGACACAATAGTAACAAATAAAAACAAGAAGAAGATAATAAGCTATTGAACAACACACAGTGACAGAAATATAAGAATAACGAAAAGAAAAGAATTATACCAAACTCTGGGAAAGGGAACGAAATACGCCTGACTACTAACTAACCTTCTATTTTAAGCCTCGACCTCCACGGAATTCAGTTCAGCTTTGCCACAAATAGATGATTCCTATATGAACCAAGGTTTAGGCAAATGAGAAGAGTTCATCTGATCGCTCTCTACTAGAATCCGAGCCTTGATACCCTTGGTTGTCATTCCAACCCTTCAACCACCACACCACCCTTGGGGGAGTATGATGCACATTACTATGACGGGAAAATAGTTTAATCCTCCATGAACGTCGTTGAAATAGAGAATCACAAATTAAATTATGTGAATAGTTTCAGGAGAGCCCTCTACGAGAGACAATTACATAGTTACGAACCCAAAAATCCTAAAGTTTTCCTAAGAAATTGACCAAAATTGCTAAAATCTCCGACCTTCAAACCATCTATGCTTCTTATTCTTATAAGAATAACTACGCCTTAATCCCAAATAAGCTGAGATTGGCTTAAATGAATCCTCGATGACCATTTTTCTCCTTTTAAATTCATCTCAGATCAGAATTATTCTTGCAACGAAGGAAGTAATGAATTCTCCCAATAAAGCATCTAAAAACAACAACAATACCCAATGTCCCACAAAATGGCGTCCCGAGAGGGTAGAGTGTAGGCAAATCTTACTTCCGAGGTTGTTTCCGATAGATCATCAACTTAAGAAATAGCAAAATAGCAGATAGTAGCAGAACAATAACTACAACAAAATAATATGATAATCCAAATACAAGAAACATCCAATAACAGAAATCAAAGGACAAGAAACTATACGAGCAATACTACCTTCGATACTGAACAGGCATATTTGAAGCTTTCCAAATCGCAATTTTCTCAAAAGCTTCAATCGGCAGAACAAAATGAGCATTCGGAGGGTTACAATGTCCACCGCCATCAGGTTCAAATCCATAATTCGGAGCACAAAAATTCGTCGCAGTTACAATAATTGAAGTACCCGGAATACACCATCGGAGCTCCTCAACACATCGAACTTCAAAGCAAGCTCCGCAAATCTGACCCTTTTCGAATAGCACAGTGCTTAATCCAGCTGTCGATTTACCATACCCACTTCTCTCTAAATCACCGTACCCACACGCGCCACCTACTACATCCCGTGGATCTGCAGGGGCATAGTAGGTGGCCCGCCCCGGCCGCCACTCCGATGGGTGAGCGGCGGCGGCAGTGGAGGAGGAAGACGGTGACCAATTGTAGTGGGAGTGAGCTAGTGAGAATGTACTACACAGTGTGAGTGTTAGTAATAATTGTAGCAACATTTTCGATAGTACTGAGAATTTTGGGAATTGGGAAATTTTATCACTTCTCCATTGATACTACTGTAGTTTTTTTTTTTTTCCTCCCTGACCAGATTAATTTGAATTCACGTTTTGTAAGATTCATTTAAGAAGAAAACACTGTTGTAATAGAGTTTTTTCTTTTTCAGAGCTTGAATTTGAAACATATAATTATAGCTTTTTTTGTTTTCAACCTGATGTTGGATATTTGTATTGATATTGGAATCATTTGAAATCGAGTCGGTTAAGACTCGTTTAAAAGGTAAATGTTTTGTAATAGGATCTTTTTTTCCATATGTAGAGCACAAACATGAAACATCTAATTAAGATGATGAAATTCTTTCATCTAATTTAAGGCAAAATTCAAATTCAAAACATCTAATCATGAGTAATAAAATTTTATTCATTCCATTACTACGCGGGATGGCTACGTCTACTATAGTGTTTGGAGTGTCGGTAAAGTGAAGGACAATGGCATTGGCTATGCATTTTTGAACTTCAAAAGTTGTCCGTTGTTCAATACTAGGCTGGGACAATGCTTCATAACTCGACCCCGATTAGTACCGTTAGAGTTTCTTCGTATCAAACACAAATATAAAATTTGAGACGAAGCTATAAAATTTTAGCTACTGAATCTGTAGATTTTCCTATAGCTCTGCCCTGCTATGGAGCAACACATGCAAGTAATTGCAAGCTAGTAGATTATTCAATATGAAAAAGAATTATTTGTTTATTGAAATTAATATAGACTATATATATAACTGTATGGAATCAAAACAACAAAGCGTCATGTAATAGTTAATAATCGTAAATTTTAACGAGGATACAGAGGAAACAAAGAAAAGTAAAAGCCAATTTTGAACTGCTAAAAACTGTGTTGAAAAATTAACCTCTAGTAAGCATACAAGTGGACGTGCCGGAGTGGTTATCGGGCATGACTAGAAATCATGTGGGCTTTGCCCGCGCAGGTTCGAATCCTGCCGTCCACGCTTTTTCTGTTTTTTTTTTATAGATTTTTTTATTGATATTTTCCAATCCTTATATTAAGACGTTTGAATCTAACTGCACATCTGAATATTAAGATGTTGTATTAATCCATATCTTTGATTCACTTTGTCGTGTTGGGGTGATGTCTGAATCTAAGTGCACATCTAAATATTAAGATGTTGTATTAACTCATCTCTTTGATTCAATCTGTCATGTAGGGGTGCATATCATGTATCAATTTTTCAATATACTAATCCGCTAGCCAATCAATAAGATATCAATTATTTTTACTGTTTTTTCATTGAATTTCATGTGGTATCAAATAACGTAATACAATATCTCATTCACGAGCCGGAGGTTGTGCCCATTTCGTGTGTTGTTTTGATTTCAGAATCAAAACACCTTCTCCTTCATGATATTCAAAAGAGAGTAGAGCTTCAAGATCGGCTTACCTTCTATTAAAACTCGACTAAAGTCAAATTCTCGTCGTATAATCTCATACCGAGTAACGCTATATCATACATAGGGCTCAAACCTAAAATGTCTAATTAAAAAAATATACTTATCATTCTACCACTATTTTTATCGATGAGTCTTCATTAGTAATTCCATTTCCCAACATTCATGAAAATAATTATTTACATTGTACAAGTATATATATTTGACAAATCACCATAACCAAAACATTGGATTCTTTTTTTTTCTTAGTAAATGTCGAGAATTTCAAGAATGGATCTATTACAAAGTGGACAATAACCTCGATTTACCCAAAGCTCTCTTGAACACATCCTGCAAAATGTGTGACCACATGGTATAAATGCTGCTCCTTTTTTCCTTCTCATACACACACAACACACACTATCACTCCCCACCCCCACCTCACCACCCCCCTCTTCTTCTTTCTCCATCAATAATTCTCCTTCATACACTTCTGTTTCCTCTAATAACCTCATCAACGACATTCTTGTTGTCGTCCCAGGAATATTTCCCGAGACACCTTCCTCGGGCCTATTAAGTCCCGAATCCAAGTTCGGGCCGGGCCTAGGCCTTGAGCATGGGTGAATGTCGACTTCATTGTTGTCATAAGTTGGTACAGTCCTCGGGCTACTTTCATTGGGTCTCAATGGGCCGGGCCTTGAGCCCGGATGGATGTTGACTTCATTATTATTGTCATAATCCGCTCTGAAGTGGCGTTCGGCGGCCAAAGCGGCCGCCAAGTTCATCCTGGAACTTCCTCCTCCGGCCACCGCGAGACACGTTGTCATAGCTGACGGTGTTTCTGGCGGTGTATGGATATGATGACTCATCACTTCTACGTCGTCGTTTTCATCTTCATCGTCTACGACATTAAATGTGGTTGCTGGCATGATACCCCAAGTGGACCCGCAACATCCGATTCTTTTTAATCCTAGCCGTTTAGTTAGACTCTTTCGTCGTCTTATAACTCGATCACCACCGTCCATTCTCTCTTTCTTTAACTGCTTTGATTTTTTCTGCAAAATTAAAACCCAAAATTTCATCTATGAAGATAGATGAAAATTTCGAAATATAATACCATAAAAACATGTGTTCAACATCAATATGACAAAATTACCATTAATAATAAATAAACGGAACAAATAAATCCGGATTGTTGATGAGTTCAATAGAATTCGAGGACATGAGAGGGCGGTGCGTATGCAACCCTTGTGAAGGTAAAACATTGTTCTAGATAAACGTAGACTCGAATAGTAAAGCAATATCAAAATCAGTATAAAAAGACAACATTAAACAAGTTATAGAATAAAGGATAATAACATCACAAATAATACAACAATCGAATCAAGGGAACAACAAATAATTATTTTTAAAATCAAAGATTTTCTAACACACAATACACATATGAACAATCATAATTTTGAATATAATGTATATAAACATGTCTATATGAAGGATTAAAAGGAAAAACTAAAAGGTTTAGAAAAGAGAATTACTTAATATATACATACCAAGAATCAAAAATGAAATTAATCTTCCATGGTCATTACAACTATCAACTCTTTTTTGTGATTCAATTTAATTAGCATAAATTGAAGAACAATAAAAAAGATAGAAGGAAGAAAAATGAAGTATTTTGGTAAGAAAAAATGGGAAGTCAATGAAATGTGGTGTCTTTGAAGAAGAAAGATAATAGAGGACTAGTAGGTATATATATCACTATTTTTCTTCTATTATAAATTTATAATTGATGCTTTGAATTAGAAAACAAACAAAAAGACAGATTGGAATGAAGAAAAGAGCAACAAAAGGAGAATAATTGGTGTGGTCTTTCTTGTTGTATTTTTCTTACTCGATATTTGATATTCCTATTAAAATTTAATCATATTCAAATTTGTGTTGTAAGGACTAGTTTTAAGACAACATTCCCAACAAAATTTTTAACTACTTCTCTTTATTTGGTTTGAAAATTAAAGGAACAAATTAATATAGATGGGTGGTGGAGTCAAAATATTTAGTTCATAATGTTTATTAAATTTTGGATAAATTATCTATATATATTCAGTAAAAAAAACTAACATAAATACATAATTTGAGTCAAAAGTTATATTTAAAACCTACCTTCGCCGACTCTAACCCCAAAGATTAATTATTATTGAAGGTGTTCGAAAAAGAAAGTTGAAACATGATATTTAAAAGTCAATATTATATTTGAACATACAATTTATTTAAAATAAATAAATTTTATGATTATAAGCGTGTTTTCACTTGAGAAACTCATCTTCAAAAACTAATCAAAACATTAATCTAACTTATAACCAATTTTATTTTTTTAAAAAAAGATAAATCATCTTTCCAAACGGTTCATATAACTCCCAAGATTACTTTATTTGGCTTGAAACTAGAACTAAAGGAACAAAGATTAATTATTATTTTATTTTCTGATTAAGGTTTTGAGTCTTTGACAAGAATTTCTATTTTTTTAATTATTTATTATGAATAAACATTTAAGAAAATTGCGTGTTTGTATAAGGTTTTACTCTATCCGTCCACTTTAATTGTCATTTTTTTTTAGAGTCAAACGATAAGAATTTTGACTAACATTATATATTTTTCATTATATTGATATGTAAAAAAATTACAATTTATAGTACTTTTCTGTATAGTTTTTGAATATATAAACTTTTTGTATAAAAATTGAATAATGTAATTTAATTTAATTTTAAAAATTAATTAAATTGACTGTGCATCATGACAATTAAAACTAGACTAGGAGTAATAAGATTAGTCGCCAGCCTTAAATAAAGTCAAACGCCATCGACGCAATTAGGCTCACGGATCAAGATTTTCCATGTGGCATTTGCCTTTGCCTTTAGGATAATCTTGCCCTTTTTTTAAAGATCAATTATTTATTATTTTGTCCGTTCTTAAATATATCATGTGAAAAATAAAAATTGAAAAGTTGCTAAAAAGGAAAAAATATATTCATTTTAAATGGATTATTAAAGAAAATAGGTCAAATAAATCAAAATGGAGGGTGTAATATTTATTACTTCCTCCGTTTTAGTTTACTTATCTTATTTTAACTTGCTATCGAATCTAAAAAAAGTAAAAAAGGCTTATGAATTTTATAATCTTAAATATGTCATTTAATTTTACGATGACGTGAAAAATTGAAATTAAAGATTCACCAATAAATAAACAAATGAAAACGAAGGAAGTATTTATTATTTACGTATCCTTTCATCTTTCTTTATATGTTCAATGATTCAATTTGTAGTTTGAGTTGTTAAACCACACATGTAATACCCTTAATTTTTGGTTAAAGAATGATAAACTCCGTATTGGTTTGTTGACTTCAATATTCTCATTGTCATTACTTTATTAGTATTTAATTTCATTTCTCCCAAGTTTATAATTGGGCCGAAATTTTTGAAAAATCGATTTGATATAAATGCTCTAAAATATCGATCCGATAAATCATTTAAATTTTTTTAAGTGTGCTAAATCGGCTTAAAGAATTCATAGGAATGCTTTTCATATTTTATAACGTCTTTAATTAGATTCAAAGTTTAACAAAAAAAGGGTAATATTTTGACATATAAATAAATAGTATAAAATTGTATCACACCCCAAAAATACCTTTAAAGTTTAATATTTTATCACTCATATTTGTAGAACAATTTTAGGGAGTATTTCTTACTACATGATTAGCTTATGTGCCAGAAGTTTTAAATTGTTTTTAAAATGGAAACGAAAAATAGAATATATATATATATAGTATATCGTTGTAAATTTGATAATTGGATTTTGAACTTTAAAAACCTTACCTTTACGGGTCATTTGGTACGAAGAATAGAAGACAATAATTCAAAAATAAAATGTATAATTATCTTATCTTGGGTTTGGTTAAGAATATTAATTAGTCTCGGAATTTTTATTATAATGATGATATAAGTTATTCTATATATATGGTGAGATAACTAATTTCATGAAATATCTCAATTCATGAGTTAACTTTGTCTATCCCATCTCTCATACCTAACTAACTAACCCCAAAGTCGGTATAAGATTATGCAGAGATCAATTATTCTTGTATTAGTTATTCCACCTTCTACATAGATTTCCTCATAAACCTATTCACATACTAGTTTTTTTTCCCCTCTAAATAGCAAATCAAACGCAATATTAATTTTATAGATGAATAATTTACCTCATAATTAGATACCAAATTATGCATAAGCTAACTAATATATGAATAACTAATCCCTCCATAATATATACGTAGATTTTCCTCATAACTAATCATTACATTACTTTAACCAGCTACGAAACAACTCCTAATATCAATATCTACGATCCCAAAAAAAGAAAAGAGAAAAAAATTCCATAACTAATCCTTAAATTACTCTAACCAGCTATGAAACGACCCCTAAGTTAATACTCCTAATAACAATATCTACGATCCAAAAAAAAAAAACAAGAGAAAAAAATTCCGTTACCGGGAATCGAACCCGGGTCTCCTGGGTGAAAGCCAGATATCCTAACCGCTGGACGATAACGGATTGATGTGAGATGTTTACAGTATTATTATTTTAATAAGAATAAACAACACAATGCGCAAAAAACAAACAGTGCATGCTTGCCCTGTTCTGCAAACTCCATAAGGGGAAGCTGGCAAAACTCAAACCTCATTTCAAAATACCAATTCAATGTTCACCTCTTCTCAGGTTCAGCTACTTTCTTTATTACTATAATTTTTCCTATTTTTTATTTTTTTTCTTGGTGTTTTTTTTTCTAGTTCTTGCATTGATTTTAGTTTGTGTTTGATCCAGAAAGATTGGATTTTTTTTGGTGTATCTAAGTGATAATAATGAAGAGGATGTGAAAAGTTCCATACCCAATATTCCATTTTCAATCAATTTTGATTTTGCATTGATTTTATTGTGTTTGATTAAAAAAAGGTTGAATTTTTGGTGCTATTGAGTGATAACTTTGAAGAGGATGAGAATAGTTCCATACCCAAGATGTCATCTCTCTATTAGTAGCATTTTGATTAGTTAATCAATCCATTCTCAAATTTGTTTCTGACCCGTTTTCATAATTTAGTCTAATAAACAAATTTGAAGTTGGCTTAAACTAGAGATTCTCTAAATTGGTATCATATATATCAGAAGCATGAGTTTAGTTTATTTTAGTATTTTGTGTTTTTTCGAGTTCTTGTTTTGATTTTAGTTATTGTTTGATTAAAGAAGGTTGGATTTTTGAGGTAGAAGTAAGGTCTGCGTATACTCTACCCTCCCAGACCCCACTGTGTGGGACTACATTCAGTATGTTTTTGTAAATAAGGTTGGATTTTTGAGGTCTAGTTAAGGTTTGCATACACTCTATCCTCTTCAAGCCCCAATGTGTGGGACTACATTTGGTATGTTGTTGTAAATAAGGTTGGATTTTTGTTGCCTCTAAGTGATAATTTGGAAAAGGATGAAAATAATTCCATTCCGAAGATTCACTTGTTGAAGGTTCTAATTTAGTTTACTTTTAATAAACAATTTTTTGAAGTTGTGTATAACTAGTGATCTTCTTAATCAGAAACTTATGCAATACTGCAGAATAAACATGTCTCAACTTAGTTGGTACCACATATATTAGTAGCATGAGTTTAGTTTTTCTTTTTGTGTGTTTTTTCTAGTTCTTGCACTGATTTGATTCAAAAAGGTTGGATTTTTGGTGCCTCTAAGTGATAATTTGGAAGAGGATGGGAAAAGTTCCATACCCAGGATTCCACTTTCAGAAGGTCCTAATTGTGTTGGCCGGGATTGCATTCCAGTTACTGATAAGCGGCTGAGCCGCAAGCATCTTACTATCACTGCTACTTGCACTGGCTCTGCTGATGTTGTTGTGGTACTTTTCTGAACCTTTTTCCTTTCGTCATGTTCATGTTCATGTATTGATTGTTTAAACATATCAATCAATCATTCAACGATGACTCAATCTCAAATTAGTTGGGTCAGCTCTGTCTATGAGCTCTATTCTGGTTGAATTCAGCATTTGGATGATTCGTCCTAGTTAATAACATACATACACAGATGTACACAAACAGACCCACGTGTGTGTGTGTGTGTGTGTTTATTGTGGATTATCCTTTTGTAACTTGTGGATACTAGGATTCTCGGCAGTATGCTTGTTTTCAGTCTGCAGCTTTGATGATGAATTTTCTGCTTAGTTTCCTATGCTTGTATACCGAGTGATTGGATGGATTGGTGGCAATTCTTGAAAGTTTGGTTCGTAAATTCATGTATATATTGCTTGTTAAATGCATGAGTTCTGTCTACACCTTGTGATAGCATTTCAACTTATTTACAAATGTAAAAGTATGCTGGTGTCCTTACTTCTTAATTTCCCGTTGAAGTCTTTTCTTTGGAATAAACATGGGACTGGATTGCAGGAAGGAACAAATCCAGTTGTTATAAGATCAAAGGGTGAGAGAAAGAAGCTTTTGTCTAGAGAGAGGTGGAAACTCGGAAGTGGTGATATCATAGAGTTGATACCTGGGCATTACCTATTTAAGTATGTTAGCACAGCTCGTAAGGATGAAACTTCACCAGGTAAGAAACAAAAAAGGCCTTTCAGTGAAGAAAGCATTGCTGACAAATGCCAGATGCATGGCAAGAAGAAAGCTCGAGAAGTCTGTCAAGAGGAAGCTTCAGAAATGGTATGGGTTTCCTTGTTTCCTCATTTTGTCTCTGAATAGATAGAATCTTTTAACGCGTTGTTGGAAAAATTATGTACGGAAAAAGTTTCAACTTTTATTGCTTGTTAAATCTTTGGCTTACAGATTATGTTGCACAACAATGGCCAAGAAACAAATAGTTCTGCAGAGGCCATACGTCAGTTTAGGGTTCCCAAACACAAGTTGCCCCTCACATTCAGATTGATGAGAGTGCGTGAGCTGCCAGCATGGGCAAATTCAGAAGCTGTTTCTATTAGTGATGTTATTCAGGTAAAGTTATGCATTGTGGCTGTTTTGGGATTGGTTCTGTTTGGATGAGATGTTGGTCCTCCTAGATAGATGCATTACTGTTCATGAATTAGTGAAGGGGCAAAAGAAAATGTGACGTCAAGTTTGCTTCTGAATTCCCTGAACTGATGCTTCCCTAGTGAACTTGTGATCCTATCCTTTCTTTTCTGAGCTTTAGATTCTTGCATATATTTATTTTTGATGAACGACTCTTGTATATATTCATCCAATACTCTTCTACAATATAAAGTATATAGGAGCTATATGGCAGCAAAGACTTTAGAGCTAAGTCGTTTAACAGGTTCCAAATGCTCACTGTGTACCAATGTGTCCTATAGATAGTTATTACTTGGTAAAATGTCCCACAATGGTTGAGGAAATAGGTGGTTGTCTCCTTACATGGTACTCTCTCCGTTTCAATTTGTTTGTTTGGTTTTGACTTTTGCACAAAATTTAAGAAAGTGAAAAAGACTTTTTGAATTTTATGGTCTTAAACTAAAGATATGTAGAATGTACCAAATTTCCCTTTAATCTTGTGGTTTTAAACACGCCATGTGGAAAGTTAGAATTAAAGAGTTGCCAAAAAAGGAAAGAGACATTTTTTTGAAACGGACTAAATAGGAAAGTAAGGCAAGCAAATTGAAACGGAGGGAGTGTTAGGCAATCCTCATCACATGAGGTACCTTTTGAGGTTGAGTTAGTTGTGTGAGAAATATTGGAAAAGAATATTATTGAATTGTTGTTGTGTCTACATTATTCCATTGAGACCCTATTTATAGACCATAGAATACAATCCTTTACCAAGTAGGATACTATTTAGTATTCCTATTCCTATTCTAATAGGATTGTATAAACCTATTCCTATTCCAATAGGATTGTATAAACATATTCCTATTCTAACACTCCCCCTCAAGCTAGTGCATACAATTCATGTACCTAGCTTGTTACAAATGTAATTAATTGGGTAGTATGTGGGGACTTTAACACTGTCAGATTCCCTTCAGAAAAGAGAAACTGCTCTAGATTCACAAGAGCAATGTATGATCTGTCTGATTTCATTGAGGATATGAGCCTTCAAGATCCACATTTGATAGGGAGCAAATACACTTGGAGGAAAGGGGAGAGTCACGATGTTGCTGCCAGGCTTGATAGGTTCTTATTTTCTGAAGAATGGAATGAGGAATTCAAGAACATTAAGCAGACAACCTTACACAAGGTGACCTCTGATCACACACCCATTTTGCTCCAAAGTGGGAACTGGGAACCTAGAAGATCTTATTTCAAATTTGAAAATTGGTGGCTGCAAACAGAAGGGTTTCTGGATAGAGTTAAGATGTGGTGGAATTCTATAGTCTGTGAAGGGAGGCCAGATTTTATCTTAGCTTTCAAATTGAGAGCCTTAAAAGATAAATTGAAGGAATGGGCTAAGACCTCCAATGGGAATTTAGCAATGC